>RJWJ010008061.1:12897-55101 GCA_004363605.1 Indri indri | reverse complement strand
TTCTTACTCTCTCTGAGCCTCAGTTTCCTCATCTGTAAAATGGGAAAATCAATACCTTATTCACATGGCTGTTGTTAAGTACTGTGTTCTCATGGTGCCTGCCTAGATGAGTTAGCAAATGTTTACTTCCCAACGTGGCATCTGACATGAAGTAGAAGTTCATGAACTATTAATCTGTGCCCATACGTCACTCTGAATCTACCCTGTATATGCTCAGCCCCACACATGAATTCTCAAACTCAGGACCATGGCACTCATAGATTTGCCAGTCCTAAGAAAGTGATGGGTAAGCTTTTTGATCACACAGCTTCATTCCAGTGCCTCAGTTTCCTTATCCGTAAAATGAGGATAAAAGTAGTACCTTCCTCATTGGGTAGTTATGAGGATTAAGTGAATTAATCTGTGTAAAGCATTTAGAGCCACACCTGGCACAAAGTATCTGCTCATTAAATGTTAGCCATGATTTATGTGTTACTTCCAGTGAGATGATTTTGAGCATGTACTGCCAATATATGTTATAGATAAACATATACCCACATGTACCTCTACTATGTGCATAATGTACAAATGTGCATAATGAAAAATACTCAACATATAGGAAAGTTAAAAGGTGAGATAAAATAAATATGAATCAACATTTTACTATTTCCTCCATAATCAAAGGGTCATCTTGCTCAGGAGTCAGCAAACTATGGCCATCGGCCAAATTTAACCCCTACTACAACCACCTGAGCTGACACACCATTTGCTATTCTGAGATTAAGTATATATAGCTGTGCTTCTCTGACTAGGCATTTGTTATTTGTCTGCCAAACTAGAAGGAATTAGACATTCAGACCCTCCAAAGGTTTATTCCAAGTCCCCAGCACCCACAAGTGTGTGTCCCCAAGCAATTCACTTCATCTTTCTGAGCTGGTCTGCGTGACATTTCTGCCTCAGCCCACAAGAAACAATACCCTGTCCAAAAACATGTTATCAAATTGGATGATGTAATATGAAAATGAGGCTGTTACAATATATGGCATAAAGTATAATTTAGTTCTAAACTGGAAACTTGTCAGCTACTGAAAAAAAAGTGAAGATGCGAGGAACGAGAGAAAAACAAGTCAATTCCAACCATGATGTAGGGAGCAGTCCAGGGGAGGGAAAAGACACAGGTTTGTGAAATGAATGCAATTCACATACTCAAACCCAGAATGTCATTATCTCACGCGCTCGGATGTGGTTCCCGGGGGCTCAGCAGGAAGGCCCTCATTTTAGAACCATGCCCCTTTATTCTATGCTCTGGCACATTGGAATAAACAGTTAACTACATTTGTAAGAGCAGTCAGAGCTTGCTATGGTTTCGAAGGATCCCTGAGAGCTAATTTCTCCATAGAGGTGTGCTGATCTGTGCCTTGTCATCCAGGCACTTTCTCCCCTTTCTTCTTATGGAGTCCTGCCCAGCCTTTAAGCTTCATTTCTCCATGACGCTGCTTGGCAGGCCCAGCTCCTTCAGGTCACTCTTCTCCCTGCCATCTCACACATCCTTATGACATCACCTTAGTGCTCACATTCCATCCCTTCTATAGTTGATTTATCTACCTAGGACATTCTTCTTGTCCCTTCAAATTTAAAAATTATTTTAAGGAGAGAAGATAATATTGTATAGCTATTCAAGATTACCAAAAGAGCCCAGCTTGGGACAGGGTCCACAGGCTGTGTTTAAAAACACTTAAAGAGAAAGAAGGCATACTTCCAATGGAGTAACAGGAACAACTGAAACACCTAAAACAACTGAAAACAAAATAAACAAAGCAATTATTTTCAAGACACTGGACATCAGGCAATGAAGGACAGTAATTCCTGAAAGACAGGAAGCAAATGAAGTGTGATTATGTGAGTGTTGTTGTTACTTTCACAGACTATGGCTCAAGGAGGAGGAGCCCGGATGGACTTGATTTATTTGAAAATACAGAAGCGAGAGTCTGGGGAGAGACCACAGGGTCTAGAGTTTGCAGAACACACTGCGAGAGAGAAGAGAGTTGCATATAGAGAGAAACCCAGAGCTCTGCAGAGGGTCTAATTGGTGTATGCACGCGAAGAAACTAACTAATGCAGACAAAAGAACCATCTAAAAGAATCGGTGCCTGGAACTCACACAGAGCTGAAAATTGTGTTTGTTCCCACCCACCAGACTGAAAAACACCATAATTCGTGGAACACTAAATACAGTATTAGGAGAGTTTTGCTTTGGTAGTGTAAAATAATTATTTCTAGTTTATATACTGCTCTGGTTCTTCCTAAAAATCTTAAAAGTTAGATCCAAAAAGATCAAACTGTCTGCAAATAATTTAATATGTATCCCAGAATAAATTTCAAGAATATGTATAGGAATATAAAAATATCTAGGATTTAACAAGGTAAACATGCACTGTCTGGCATCCAATTAAAGATTACCAGGCATCAAAAGGAGGAGGAAAATATGACTAATAATGAGGAAATAAATCAACCACAGGAAACCAACCCAGAATTGAATATGCATGTTGGAATCAGCAAACAAAGACAATAGAAGAATTATTATAACTGTATTTCAGGTGGAAGGGACTAGAAAAGATTAGACATTGCAGAAGAAAAAAAAATGAGTGAAACTGGTAACAGAGTAATAGAAAGTATCCGAAATGAAATACAAAAATAAAAAAAGAATTACAATTAAAAACAGCATCAAGACAACTTCAAGCAGCATAATATATGTATAATTGGAGTATCCCTTCCCTGCCAAAAAAAGAAAAGAGAGAAAGGGAGACAGAAAAACTATTTAAAGAAATGATGGCCAAGATTTTTCCAAACTTGATGAAAACCATAAATTCACAGGTCCAAAACCTCAACAAACCCCAAGCACAAGAAACATTACACACAAACACACACACACACACACACACACACACACACACACGTGCACACACACAAAGGTACATCATAATCAAATTGCTCAAAACCAGTAATAGTGACAAATCTTAAATGTAGATTGGCTGGGGCAGGGGGAGGACATGTTGCATACTAAAAAACAAATATAAGAAGCACAGCAGATTAAAAAAAAAAATGCAACCATGGAAACCAGCATTTTGAATGAACCAAAGCACAGTAAGATTGTACCAGAACAAAACACATATGAATGCTCCTTTCCTGTACCTAACATGACCCAGTAAATGACTTGGAGAGTGAGTCTGGTCTCAGCGCCCTGTGGTGGCCCCCAGGTTTATGACACCCTCATCCCTCAACTGTGTGGACAGTCCAGGCTGATGTTGCGGGACAAGCAGGGCATCTTCTTTCACCTGTACACACTTCACGTTGCTGCTTACATCAAGAGTTAGAACTGCTAAGATTCGAGTTTTGTGTAACTTAATGCATTTGGATCATTTCTCTGAACCACAGTGACTTTTGAAAATTCTTTGATTCCTTTCCTTCTTGTCCTGTGAGTTCATGATGCCATGGGATTTGGGCAGCAACCAAATGGGCACAGGGAGTCCAGTGTATATGACTTGTGTGGGTAGATGCTCAACTCCTTCTTCAGCTATCATCGTGTAAAATGATTCTTCTTCCTTCTCTTCTAAGAGGAAGATATGCACATATCACCAAGGTAATTTATGGTACATTATGACAATGTCTTAACATTGTTATGGTGCCTTCCAACCTGGCACAATTCTTGTTGCATAGTAGGTCCTCAGCCAACAATTATGGAATAATGAATGTATGATTTAGTCTCTAAAATATTCATTTCATGTAAACAGAATCAGATATTTTTCTCCTTAATACTTTATCATGTCATGGGATTCCAAGTTTTTTCAGTACAGACTTGGAAGAAATTGCTTTGTGTGTGATTTCCCAAGCCAGTGTATCATCAGAGAGAAGAAAACCGTGGGTGTTCAGAAATGGAAAAGTGTTATATATAGTTCTCCTCTTCTGTAAAATGGGCATAAGAATAATATTCATTATTGGGTCATTTTAAGAATTAAATAAGATGAAGCATATAAAATCATTCATAGAGTACCTTGCACAGACTACATGCCCAACAAATGTTTGGTTATAATTATTACAGCTACCCTCCACCAACTTCTCCCCTGATGCAAAGGCATCCCCACCCTCAGTCAGTTCCCCCTCCTCGTCTTACCTGAAGTTCATCTAATGGAAGGATCTCACATCTCCACATCTTTAGCGTTTGTCCATCTTCTCCCACCCACATTTCATTCTACCTACTAAAATGTCTTTGACCTCTTTTTCCTAACTTGGGTACCAAAGTACTGCTACACATTTTAGCATCTAATTTTTTTTAATGATCAAACCTGATGTGTCATTATTGGGTCTCTTATTCCCTTTCCCAAGGCACAAAAGGTGATGCACTTAGAATGCGTGCCTTGTCTGTTTCCTTTGTCAGAGATGGCTGGGAACTTTGCCCAGTACCTCACATTTCCCATACCAATCTCTATATCTCTATTTTTTATCATTAACAGATCTAGGGAGAAACAGAGAATCCCATTACTATACGGGATGCAGAATTCTCAGGTGTACAAGGACTTACCCCAAAACAGTGCATTTAACCTACCACCTCATTTGATATTGCATGTTAAAATAAAATTAAAGGATATTACAAAAGAAAATAATTAACTCAAAAGTCACGTGATATCTGTGTACATGTTTTGCATTGTTGCCATCATAGTTTACATATAATTTTACACTCTGCTTTCCAATTTAAAATTATTTTGAAAGCACTTTCTTTTTTTAATTTTTATTTTTTAGTTGAAAACACTTTCTATATTACCAATTAAATGTGCCTTTGAAAAACACCTGCAAATAGAGCTTTTTATTCTTTGGACACATGTTTTTTCATTACTGTCTTCTAGTTCTCCTCCTCACATCCCCACAATTTCTGATCAATATTCTTATTTCTCTTCTTCCACAGCCCTTAAACGTGGTAGTCACTCAATTTTGGTCTCTGTAACTTCTGTCCTTACTTATACTCTGCTTGGGTGGTCTCTTCCACACCTGTGAGTTCAGCTAAGCAATGCCAAACGTGCATCTCTGGACTTCATCCATCTTCCAAATCTCAGCTTTACATATGTAATTATTCACTGAATGTCCTTCCTGAATCACCCCTTCCATACTAAAGGTTGAGAAGCCTAACTCTGAACTAATTGCCTCTCCTCCATACTTTTTTATAGCTTTTTTTAGTTAATAAATTAATCCAATGTGAAAAACTTAGCTCTCTCTGATTCCAGTCTCTTCTTTATCTTCACATAAAACTAGACCATGTTGTCCACCTCTTATCTCCTACTAAGTTTATTGACTAGGTCTCCTACCTTATCTTGAAGTCTTCAACTTTTCTTCCTTTACCACAACTCATCCTATACTCCTCCTCACAACAATTTGCTTCTAAAGCACTGATCTAATGAATCCATTACAAGTACGAAACCCATGCATGGCTCCTTGCAGACTGTAGAATAAAGTACAGATTTCTCAGCAGGACATACAAGAGTTTTTGCAATGTGGTTTTGCCTCTTATCTCTGTCTTACTACACCTACCAACCCCTTATACCCAGAACCCACTAAAGGGACACTTTAGGTGCTGTGGGCCTTCTAACTTTCTGGGGTAATATAAAAGAACAGAAAAATTGTTGCTTGACAGACACTTGGTGATTGCATTGGGTCCACTTTCTTCCCAAGTTTTCAGAACTATGCAATTTATGAGTCCAGACCCAGCAAAAGAGAAATGTTTTCACAAAGCTTTCGTAAAGCCATAATACTTCTGTAGCTTCCTGTTATTCTCCCATTTCCTGGTCCCACCTCCACTGTTCACTCAAGGTTTAAAAGGGACAGAAGAAATGCTCCAACTGTTGTCTGGGGGCCTCAGTCTCTTTGATGTCCCATGGTTCATAGCACCTCCAGAAGGTTCACCTTTATGCTTGAAAGTAGAAGTTGCCTAACCCATAGAAGGCAGTGAGTGGGTGATTCCTTTCAAGAGAAGGGAGGGTGGAGCATAGTAACACAACTGATTGAGGCAACAAAAAGCACAAGTGTAAGTGTGTGATTGTATTTGCCTGTTACACCCTCAGGAGAATTGGTAGAGAAAGCAGGAGGGTGACACATATGAAATTTTTCTGCTGCCTGTTCTAGTTCTTCTTATGAGTAGCTGAATGGTTCTCTAATATGACCTGAGGATTTAATTCTCCTGACACCTTGCCTCTTTATGACTTTGCATTCATGTTATTCCCTTTTCTCAGAATATTTTTCTCTTTCCATTTTCTGTCATGTCAAATTCTCTCCATCCTCCATCCCTCAAGATCCAGTTCAAATTCAACTCTCCAGTACAGCCACCTCCAGATGTGGCTGGAGAATGTCCGGTACTCGTTCCTGTCTCTGTATTTCCATTGCCTTTGGTCACATTGCAGGCAGAGCACTTTCCACGGTAATCACTGTTGGTGTTTTCATACCTGCTTCACATTTTAAACCAAGACTTTCTTTAGGCCTGGACCATCTCTTATTCCCCTTTCAATTTCCAGTGCCTAGCACCATGCCTTGATTGCAACAGGCACTTGATGAATGCTTATTACATTTTTAAAGTTTAACTGTGGTAACCCCATAAGTTTTTGCTCCAAGGACACAATGGCTTTTGGTCTAACACATGATTCATAATTTGCATTGGCCAAGCTGTGTACAACCCTGTGTTGTGATGCAGGCAACAATGAATCAGGACCTCTCAGATCTATTTCTCTTTCCTTTGACCTTTGATGAGATAGACAGTCTTGGAAGTCTCTCTGGATGGAGAAAATAGACTTTGGAGAATGAACTTCTTATCTCCTGGTCACTTCACACACAGCTTCCTGCACAGAGGCATCAGGATGAGTTACTAGAAAATCTTCCCCAAGGGAAGATCTAAAAGGACAGTCAAAGAAAATTTAACATCCCATTTGAGACAAGAACATAATTGGATTTATTAGAAAAGGAAGAGACAAAAGTAAAGGATGCACCAGAAGCTGAGGTTCTTCAGGGCAGGAACAATGCCATATTCATTTCTGAGTTCAGCCTGTGCACTGCAAGGCACAGGGCCTTTGTCCTCAGTGGGAGCACAGTCAGGGCACTATTGACATTTGTTGATGTCAATGTTTGCTGAAAGGATACATGAATGAGTCAGTTTGGCTTAAGAAATCATTGGAATTGCATTGGGATATTTTTCTCACAGCTATCTACCTGTTTGAAATTTTGCCAAATGTGATGATAACTTTGGCCCTGTATAAATAAAGATTCTCAAAAACTCTTTACCAGAGGGAAAAAAAAAAAAAGAAATCAGTAAACAAGTCTTCAGTGATTGCTCAGGAATTTTTGCAAATTCTTATCCATCTTTCCTGCCTATACAGAAATTGTCTCTCTATGCAATAGGAGAGAGGAGACAACCAGTTGTTTCAAACAGCCACGTAAAACAAAACTGGAAGAACCTTTAGAAATTATCAAGTTCAGCATCTCCATGAGAGTCACATTGACACAAACCAATTGTATTCAGGTGACCTAGATGCCGCTTTTTAACTGAGAGATCTTGAACAATTTATTTAAGCCCTATGAGCCTCAGTTTCTGAACCTATAAAATGGGAATTATGATTCCCATCTTGACCAGTTATTTTGAATATAATAAGAGAAAATGTATATAAAGTTCAAAGTACTGCCACAAAATGGGTCGTTGATAATGTAAGTTGTATTCTTTTTTTCCCATTAGACAGTCAGAATCTGATTGCACCATCCAGAATGATATATCAGGATACTTCTGTAAGGGAAACAGGCTGAGGAACTTCCCACAGAAGGCTGAAATCTGGCTGGGCAGACTGACACCGAGGGCTACTCCAGTATTCCAGCTCTTGGGCGATTCCAAATTAGTAATTTGAACAGCTGCTTCTTTTTCTTCTTTTTTTATTTATTCAGGATATCATGGGGGTACAAACATTTTGGTTACATGTAATGGTATTTGCCCCACCCAAGCCGGGGCTACAAGCGCGTCCCTCCCCCATATAGTGCATTCCACTTCCACTAGTTGTGGGTTTATCCCTCCTAACACAGGGTGATGGATGTTATGCCAGCCCACGCAGGGTGCTATGGAGGAATGAGGCAGGATCCAAAAGCAACTGGAGATAACCAGGAAGGCTTCTCAGGGGAAAGGACACTCAAGATGACGTGTGTCAGAGAAGTAAGGCCCAATCACACAGATGAAGGTTGAGCAACAGGGCCCTGGGGTGTGGAAGAAGGGTTTGCAGAGTGAAGGGAAAGCTGATGTATGAAGCCCTTGTGAGCTCTGCTATTCAGAAGAGGGAACGCAATTTGAGGGAGTGGAGAGTTGTAAAGGGATTTCCAGTTAGGAAGTGATGTGATCAGATCTGTCCTTTAGAAATATCGGGTAGAGAACACTAGTGTGTGCAGGTGGGAGGTGGGGCCCCACAAAGGGCACAGCTGCCAGAAGACTGTTCCGGGGCTGTTGGTGAGAACTAAGATAGAAAACAAGGCGGAGGAGAAAGCTGGCTGAAGGTGAAATCTATTAAGGAAGTAGAATCTACTGACTTGGGGTGGCCTGATGTGGAGTGTGGGGAAGAGGAAGGCGACAAAGATGAAAGCGAGGTTTTTGGCTTGAGAAGTGGTGTGAACAGCGATGCCATTCACAGAAACAGGGAGCGTAGATTGAGGGTAGGAAAATGAAGCTTGATTTTGGACCTGTTGAGTTTCAGGAGGCCCTGAGACCTCCAGATGGAAATGCTCAGCATTTGTGCTGCTCTAAGACCTCCTGGCATCCCTGACTAGGAGAGGGAAACTGTCGCGCCCTGTTGCATCTGACCATCTGCACTCTCTGTTTCCAGTACTTCGTCTTCACGGGGGTGCTGGCCATGGTGACCTGCGCTGTGTTCCTCCGGCTCAACTCCGTCCTGAAGCTGGCTGTGCTGCTGATTATGATTGCCATCTACGCCCTGCTGACCGAGACTATCTACGCAGGTCTCTTCCTGCGTTACGACAACCTGAACCACAGTGGAGAGTAAGTGCCCACCACTGTGAGTTCAAAACGTGTTCGCCTGAGAAAATGACTAAGGTAGAATTAGTGAAACATGTGGATGCATTGGATATTGATTTAGATCTCAACTCCAGCATTCTCTAGCTTACAAGTCTAGGAAAAATCCCTACTTTTCATGCATATCATTTGTATGACTTACGATTAATTAACTAATCAAAGTTTAGACTAGATAGCAGCTAAATAAATAGCTCAGGTCTCCTGCAAACCTGCTAATTTATGATTTCTTTGACTTCAGTGGCTCCAACACTTGTAGGGTCTGATTGTAATTTGGCTGTGGCAATATTAATACTAGCAGCCAATGTTAAGCACTTGTGCTCTGTGCATCATACAGTTGGCCCTTTGTATTCACAGGTTCTGCATTGTGGATTCAACCAACCACAGATCGAAAATATTGGGGAAAAAAATTAAAAATAACAATACAACAGTAAAAGCAATACAAATAAAAAACAATAGGGTATAACAACTATTTACACAGCATTATGTTGTATTGGGTATTATAAGTAATCTAGAGATGATTTCAAGCATACAGGAGGATGTGCCTAGGTTATACACAAAATACTGTGACATATGATTCATATAGGAAGGGACTTGAGCATCTGTGGAGTTTGGTATCCACAGGGTGAATACCAGGGGATGAATGTATTATGTTTGAAATATAGAGAAGTACAAGACAGAATGTCTTAGCCTGATTCCTTAGGGAAAAGAGCCTGAGGCAAGGCTAATGCGACCCCAGGGCAGTGAAAGTGAGGGAGACGGGAAGTGAGGAAGAAAGGATGGGAGGTAAATGCAAGCGAATGCCATATTATGCTGGCAACATCAGTGGTGAAGAGACTCAGCTGGTGCCTTGGGAGATCGACTCACTGAGCCCATTGAAATGTGTCTGGATGGGCTGTAAGGTGGGAAAGAGTGTCTCAGAACAGAGGAAGGCAGAGGAGTGTGTCTGCTGCTCCTTCCCTCTTTCTTTTTTTGGTCACAGCTGCCCTTCGGATGTACTTTCTGGTGATATCACTTGGCCCCTTCCACAGCCACTGGGGTAAACAGGCCCCAGGGGAAGAGGGGAAAGGAGCAGACATTGAGTAAACGCTGGGCTGATTGGCCTCAGGTGTAGAAAGCACACAGGTCTAGGTGAGGCCAGGATAAGTGGTCAACAGTCTGAGGGAAAGATAAAGCCAAAATAATGCAAGAAGCCTCAGAAAACATGCCTGAAACTAATAATACGAGCATGTATGAACCAACCCCTAGAAATAAACAATGATAACAATTAGTCATATTTATTTATGCATTTTTAAAAAGATAAATGATTTTCTATGTTGAAATTCTCTTCACATGTTATTTTGTCTCCCAAAAGCCAACTTCTAATGCACTTAATATATATCCTTCCCATCCATGTTATATACATATATATATAAGTTATGTGTGTCTATATACATTTAGTTATGTATGCGTCTATGTGTATTTAGCTATGTTTGTGTCTATACATTACTTATAATAATGATGTCATGCAATAAGTTGATATCTATGGATCTAATTCATTTTAGCTGTTGTCTGTATACATTATATAATATGAACATACCAAAATATATTTATCCTTTGACCTACTAATAGACATTTAGGCTGTTACCAGTTTCCCTGTTATAAAAAATGTTTCAGTGACCATCACTGAACATGTCTACTGGGGCTTATATATAAAAGCACACTGGTTGGATTGTAGGGTATTTGCATTTTCCACTTTTTAAAATATTGCCAAATTGCTCTCCAACATGATTGGAAGAATTTCCCTCCTCCAAACGGTGATCCTGTTGCTCCTCATTCTCACCCACACCATTGTTAGATGTTTAAATGTTTGCTTGGTTACGGGAGTGCATTTTATCTCGCTGTTTTCATTTGCAGTTCTCTGACTATGAGTAAGTTCCTGCATCTTTTTGTTTGTTTATTGGCCAGTTGCGTTTCCTTTCATGTAAATTGCCAGATCATATCCTTTGACCAGTTTTCTACTGGGTTTTTCAGCGTTTCCTTTCATGTAAATTGCCAGATCATATCCTTTGACCAGTTTTCTACTGGGTTTTTCATCTTTTTCTTACTGAATTTTTTCTTTTTGTTTTTAATTAACAAATTAAAATCGTATGTATTTATGGCATGCAATATGATTTTTTGATGTATGTATACATTGTGGAAGGGTTAAATCAAGCTAATTAACATATGTATTACCTCACCTTTTTTTGTGGTGAGAGCACATAAAAATCTACTCTCTTAGCAATTTTCTAGTATATAATACATTGTTATTAACTACAGTCACTATGTTGTCTGATAGAGCTCTTGAACTTACTCCCCTGTGTAACTAAAATTTTATGTCCTTTAACCAACATCTCTCCAATCTCCACCCACCTCTCCCTATCCCCCTATAACCACCATTCTACTCTCTGCTTTTATGAATTCAACATTTTTAGATTCCACATATAAGTAAGAAGATACACCATCTCTCTGTGCCTGGCTTATTTCACTTAACATAATGTCCTCCAGGTACATCCATGTGGAAGTAAATGACAGGGACCCTCCTTTTTCAAGGCTGAATAGTATTTCATGGTGTGTATGTACACTGCATTTTCCTTGTCATTCATGGACACTTAGGTTCATCTATGTTCATTGCAGCATTATTCACAATAGCCAGGATATAGGAGTTCTTAATAAATTTTCGATACTTAACATCTGTTATACTCTTTGTGTTACAGTCATTAATTCCCATGTCTTCCTCTTCCATTAGAATTGGAGCTTTTGAAGGCAAGGACCATTATTTATGTTCATATTTTAAGAACTTAGAGTATCTGGCAGTAGGTATCCAATTAAATATTTGTGGAATGAAATATTAAATGAATGAGTGACTGAAAAAAGTATTAGCTCATTTGGAATCATATTACACCATTGATTGACAGAGAGTCAACTATCATCTACAACTCTGAAGATATTTTTTTCTCACTATTGGCCTGAGAACGTTTGCTCCCCATCTTACAAGCACAATTTGCCTTTGACTTAAGTGTCATACTTCACATTTAATGTGATCCCATTTGGTCAAGCTTTCTAGCTTGTTCCAAAATGTTTACTATTTTTATCCTCTCATAGCCTTTATTAGCTATACAACCTGATTGATAATCAGAAGATACTATTTCTACACCACCTGTACCTTGCAGAGTTGAATTGTGGCTACTAGAGGCTGGGAAGTGTAGCAGGGAGGGGAACAGGGGGAGGTTGGTTAATGGATCCAAGATCACAGCTAGATAGGGGGATTAAGTTCAGGTGTTCTATAGCACTGCAGGGTGACTATAGTTAACAATAATTTACTGTATATTTTTAAAGAGCTAGGAGAGAGTATTTTGAAGTTCCCAATACAAAAAAATAGTAAATGTTTGAAGTGATGGATATGCTAATTACACAGATTGGATCATTGCACGTTGTATTCTTATATTGAAATAGCACTCTGCACCCCATAAATATTTATGATTATTATATGTCAATTAAAAAATAAAAAGAATCAGGAAGGCTTTAAGATGCACAGACGAGTTTTAACCAAAGGCAAGTTGGGTTTTAACCAAAGGTAAGTTGGGGTATTTTGAAAGAACACAATGTCTGCTGTGAATAAAGGATTAGAGGGGCACAAGAATGGATGCAGGGAGACCAGTTGGGGGGCAATTGTAAAAGCAGCTTCATGCACATTTGACCTGTGCATTCGCACAGGGTCCTACACTCAGAAGGGCCCGGTGCTTGGTTTAATGCTTTGCTGCCACTATCTTGAAATTCTTCATAATTTTCGTCAGGAAGCCCCCTGCATTTTTATTTTGCACTGAGCCCATAAATTATGGAGCCAGTTCTGGCTATTGCATTTGTCCACCTGAGAGAGCATGGTAGATAGTAGGAGTGAACAACCAGGGAATAATTTACATGTACTGTCAAAGCCAAATAGCATTTGTCCAACATCATGTAACCTTCACCCATGGATGTGAATCCATTCAATATATATTACACCCTTTTCTATGGGCTTTTACTAGACCCTACAGATTCACAGGCGGATTCACAGATGAAGTCACAGATGAATGATTTCTGTCCTTTAGGAGCTTAAGGGCAAGCAATTATAAGTAGGTACATGTAGGAGGGCATGGTAGCTACTGAAAAACATCACTGAGATCTGTATTGATATCCAGTTCTTCACCATTCACTGGCTCTGTGAACTGGGGTAAATCACTTAACATCTCAGTCTCAGTTTTCTTCTTTTCTAAAATAGGGATAATAGTATCTTAATTGTTGATATGACAATTAAAGCAGGCAGTACATGTAAAGTGGTTATTATGGGCATGGCATAAAACTTGCACTCAACAAATGCAGTCATTAGTGTGGTAACAGAATAAAAGATAAATTCAAACTGATGGTTTATTATAGGTTTCATGGAGGCAAATGGGAACTAGTAACTAACCTAAAAATTGTGGGTCGAATGCACAACAGTGAAAACTCTGAATTTGGTGGCTGAGATGTGAGTTCTCATCTGACATAAATGAGCTGTGTGACCTTGGACAAGTGACATCCCCTCTTTGGGCCTCAGCTTCCTACCTGAAAAATAAAAGACTTCAAGGGATATTATATTATGTATTGTATGTATAATATGGAATAGAATGTATCTATCAAATGCACGTTGTAAAGTATTTAATTACATAGAATTATTCTGATAATTTATACTAAATGCAAAAGTAGCTTACAAAACAGTATGAACCATACACACCTAAATTTATAAACATATTTTTGCATGGGGGAAAAGGAAATGACATTTAGTTGACTCCATAACTTTAAACATTTTTTTTCCTCTGGATGGCAGGCTTGAGGATGACTTTTATTTTCCTATTTTTGAATTTGTATTAGTTTCCAAATTCACTATAACTAGCATACATATTCCTATAATGAGTTCACTCAAATTAAATATTAATTTTTATGATACATTAGATAAGATGATCTCTAAAGATTGTTATAGCCCTAAGAATTACATTACTCTGCATGTGTTTTCACTTAACAATATTCTTTTCTATTAGCATAGGGAGATGGTAACATTAATTCAGTGATTTTATTAATACAAATGAATTAACTCAAAATGTCCTTGGTTTTAAGTTCCTGACACCCAATATCAAGCAAAGTATTATAATACAGTACCAATTTGAGCCATTTGGCTCTCTTCAGAAGTTCTTTAAAGAATTATAAAAGCTACAAAAAAAAATACCTTCTAAATTCAAACCACAATTCTTTTTGGATGTTCCTCAGCCTGGCTGACTTACTATGCATATTCTGCAGTCTCTGCTCAGGCTATTTTTTTCCATATAAAAAAACAGTTAAAGACACAAAGATTGTTCATAATTTTCTTTTACTTTTTCTTCTAAGTTTGGTCTAGTCATCTTCTATTTTTGGTCAATCACTGCTTTCAAAATGATTCAAGAGGTATTTATGTTTTCTCTTGAAAATGTGTTTCAAATGATAAATTGCTGAGCTTTAAAAAAAAAAAAAGTCTTCTGCATCACAAAGAAAAGGATATCGAAAGTGC
This sequence comes from Indri indri, assembly GCA_004363605.1. Classification (NCBI taxonomy): domain Eukaryota; kingdom Metazoa; phylum Chordata; class Mammalia; order Primates; family Indriidae; genus Indri; species Indri indri. The sequence goes on along the minus strand of RJWJ010008061.1, from coordinate 40,450 downwards.
CAGGCAGAGCAGGAGTTTGGGAAGAACTCACGAAGAGGAGCTAAACATAGGACATCTCTCATTCAGACCAAGCAATGTGAGCGAGTGATTTTTTCAAAGCACTGCCACCATGAGCAAGATTATGTGCTCAGTGCTTGACAGGTGGTGAGAGAGAAACATCGGCCGGGTGCTGTGCCAAGCACGTTGCCACAATTCACTCCTTTAATCCTCACAAGTATGGAGGTAAATGCTATTAGAGTCATTCACAGGTGAATAAACTGAGGCTCAGAGATATTAAATGTTTTGTACAAGGTCAAACAACCAGTCCATAGCAGACCTGAGATTGGAACCTGGATCTGCATTAGTCCAAAGCTCCTGTCTTTAATCTTTTTTTCAGGGGTCCACAAACTTCAGGGGCTAGAGAATTAAATGACATGAAGGAATGAAAAGGTGGTACTGGAATGTGCCTATACTCCCAAAACAAACACAATGGTGACTGTGAATGAATGAACGAATGAATGGCTGATTGGATGAATCCTCATCCCTAAAATGCAAGGGTGACAATATGTGGCTCATAGTCCGACCCTCTTCACTTCAGCAGTTGTGGTGGACAGCTCCAATTGATCAGAGCACTCTCTCCTACTGAGTCTGCAAATGGCGTCAAACATGATGTGTGACACTTACTTACCATCCGTGCACTAGAAACTCGTAAACCAGCTAGCTAAGCAAAACATATGTCTTGTACCTATAGAATCCTCCCACCTTTTCCTCCTGAAGTCTTATCACCATTTAAGATACAGCTCTTGAGTCTTCCCTCAACACCCAGCTTAGGTTACTTTCTTTTCCCAAGTATTCCATGGCAACAAGGAAGTATCTTTTCCATGGAGTGTATTATATTATAAAAATTATCTGTATGGTTAATTCTTTCTCTTACTGGAATGTATTGAGGGCAAAAACAATGTTCCTTCTTCATCTCTATATCCTGCATGTGCCTGGCACACAGTAGATGCTCAATAATTATGTGTTTTTCTGAGGCTATAGAAACATAATAATGAGTATCATCTATTATTAGCATCTTATCTCCAAGGGAAAGCAGATAAAACTAAGAATTCACAAATCTGAATCTTGTTCCAGCCGACAGAGTTCTTTGGTCTTCTTGGTCCCCGTATGCACAATATGTCGGTAAGAGAATGCACATTTCCATTCCTAAGTCCCTGTTCTCTCCTGGTGAGCTAGAATGGACCTGGCCAAGCATAAGCTGGGAAGGTCTTTTAGCATAAATCTAGATGAAAAGCTGGTCCTGGCAGCTGGCTTCAGGCCCTCATTTCCCTGAGCCCCTGGGCTGCTCCTGCTGGTGTCTAGGAAGAACAGAAAAGGGAAGCTTGAGATTGCCTTGGGGCAGCCATCCTGATGCCCTCTCTACTCCTCCCTCTAGACACAGCATCTCATCCATGATGGCCCCGCTGTCTCTGTGAGCCTCATCAGAGTTACTTCTGAGTGAGTTCTGAGTTATGTGTGCTTGTGGTTGGAAGGGGACTAAACGAGGGAGTGACACGATCTGGTTTTAGTGATAAAAGATATTCTGGCAACTATATAAGAAAATAGATCATAGACAGTCATGTCAGGAGGCTGTTGGAGATCATGGTGGTCGTGCAGGTGGCAGAGGAGGACATGAGAGAAGTGGATGGGCCGGAGATATATTTTGGTGGTAGAGAGGACAGGATTAGGGGTCAGTGACAGGTGGTGAGAGAGAAACACGGGCCAGGTGCTGTGCCAAGCATGTTGCCATGATTCACTCCTTTAATCCTCACAAGTATGGAGGTAAATGCTATTAGACTAACTCCTAGTTTTGTTTTTGCTTTTGGCTCAAGCACCTGGGTAAATGGATGAGGGGGCATTGCCTGAGATGGAGGAATTTGGGGGAAATAAAACACAAGGCCATATAAGGCAAGTCAAGACATCCACAGAGATGATTTGTACTTCTGCATTTTCACTTTGGGTTTTCATCGTTAGCCCGTGAAAGACTGTTGAAGGGACAGTTTATTTCTATGTAACCCAAGTCCACACTCCAAGTCCAATGTGGCTTCCTCCAGACCCTTTGCCTTCTGGCCCAGCTTGTCCTGAGAAAAGCTTCATACTGGGCCAAAATGAAAGAGAGAAAGCACTCAGAATAAAACACGGTATTTCCTGGCTTTCTTCTGAATTCCTTTAAAGACTGAAAATCATGTCAGTGTTTAAGTATAGCCTTGCCACTGATCATCATCAGCTGCCTTTCAGCTTAGTCTCCTGGAGCGCCCAGGACGGCCCGGGTCAGCACCACCCCGGCTTGTGCCCTCACAAGGACTGAGCGTTGACAGTTGAAGGTTCACTCCAGGAAGAGATGGCATGAAGAAAACAAAGCCTTTATCAAAAGATGTAAGAATTAAAATGGAGAGGGCAACATTCCCCAACTTATAGAATTGATATAAAGATTAAAAGAACTGTTATAAGAACTAAACCAGTGTTTAACTCATAGAATTAATATCAGAATCTAAGAATGAAAGCACTTAAATTAAAAACTGCCACATAGCAAGCATTATATACAAGTCTCTTAAATAGGATAATATCTTTAAAAGTAGAGAGAAAGGATACTTGTCTTCACATGGATTTTGTGAAGGCAAAATATAAAGGCTCTCTAAAATCTAGAAAAAGTGCTCTGCAAATAGAAGGCATTATTATCAACGTGAGTGCATCACCTAGATACTAGACTCTAGAATCACTTTTACTGTGTGTGTCCTAGATGACCCCGTATCTTTTGAGTCAACTGATTTCTGAATTAGCTGATGTGCAAACCCTCATAACAGCCCCTATCTCATAGTGGGTGCTCAAAAAATACTTGTTTCTTTCTTTTTATACCACTCCTTTCTGAACCTCAGTTTCCTAGAGAGTCTCCTTGGGGTCCCTCCGTGGTTATCAGTAACCTGCCATCATTTTGCCTTTCTTCTTCCAACAGAGATTTCCTGGGGACCAAGGAGGCGTCGCTGCTGCTGATGGTAATGTTCCTCCTTGCTGTATTCTACCATGGACAGCAGGTAATCTGACACTGTGCTCTAGCTGCTCCCACTTAGCTGGTATTTTCTGTTGCCATAAAACTGGCCTGAAAAGCCACCACTGCTCTTTGCAGCAAATGAGAATTAGTTGCTTGCAGGAAGTTGTGTCTCTTAATGAATCAATTCCTGATAAAGACTGCTTAATGAAAAACTAAGCTGGAGAAGATGATTTGGTCAGCAATGTGATTTTAATGCCCTTTAGGTACATCTCTTTCAAAAAGACCATATTCCAGCCGGGCGCGGTGGCTCATGCCTGTAATCCTAGCACTCTGGGAGGCCGAGGCGGGCGGATCATTTGAGCTCAGGAGTTCGAGACCAGTCTGAGCAAGAGCAAGACCCCGTCTCTACTAGAAATAGAAAGAAAAATTAGCCAGACAACTAAAATATATACAGAAAAATTAGCCAGGCATGGTGGCACATGCCTGTTGTCCCTGCTACCTGGGAGGCTGAGGCAGGAGGATCACTTGAGCCCAGGTATTTGAGATTGCTGTGAGCTAGGCTGACGCCACAGCACTCACTCTAGCCCGGGCAACAAAAGCGAGACTTTGTCTCAAAAAAAAAAAACAAAACAAAACAAAACAAAACTATATTCCTAATAAAAAAGTTTTTGATTTTTGCCTGAGGCAAACCGGGATTCCTCCCAATTCTGTTGCCTGAATAATATTATTACTATAGGAGTTAGGTGCTGTATTAGGTAAACATTCAGGTCTGAAGGTTAACTGAGCCTGGGTTCTAATCCCAGCTCTTGCTCTCAGCAGTGTATGGCTTTGGTCTGCTACTTGTCTCCCTGATCCTCAGTTTCCTCAACTCTGAAACAAAGTAGTAATACCTGAATAGGGCTGTTTTTTTGGTTTTCGTTGTTGTTTTTTTTTTTTTTTTTTTTTTTTTGAGACAGAGTCTCACTCTGTTGACCAGGCTAGAGTGCCGTGGCGTCAGCCTAGCTCACAGCAACCTCAAATTCCTGGGCTCAAGAGATCCTCCTGCCTCAGCCTCCCAAGTAGCTGGGACTGAATAGGGCTGTTTTGAGGAATCATTTGTGTGCTGCCTTGCAAGTGTAAAGGAAGAGCTTCATTACTGATTTGTCCTAATTAGATAAAATTCCTAACATGTCAATTCCACTTTCTATGAGCCCCTACTTTACCAGGATCTGTAAAGGGCACTGTGGACTATACTATACAAAATACCATCCCTGGTCCAGTCTTCTGAAGGAGACTGGACCCTAAATAATTCAAAAGTGCTACATATGGTGCAGACTTGTTGAGGGAGTTGGAGAAGAGAAATTATTCTGCATGGGAGCATCATGGCAGGCTTCACCCAAGAGGTATTTCCTGCTCTCAGAGACCAGTAGGACTTCTTCAGGTGGACTCCAGCCCATGAATGCTCATCACCTGGGGAGATTTTTGCCCCTGGTAGAAACCAGGCCCTGCCAGCCTCACTGATCTGCTCTGGATCCCAGTCTATCTTTCTTTGGTCTGTGTGCACTTCAAAAAGCATAACCAGAAAAGGAGGAAAGCAAAACAAGAAGACCATCAGGCAGAGCAGAAATAGAAACGTATTGCTGGAAGTCACCATGGAAACAGGGAGGTAACGAACCCTGGGAAAACAGGGATAAAACAGCCAAAAACCCCAAGAACTTAGAGATGCTATATAAAGTTATTTGCAATAAAGGATGGTAAAATGTAGTCAATAAAAAACTGAACTAGGTAATACAAAAACTAGGCAAGTGAAGGAAATGGGGAAAGAGTTGATATTTCTTAAGTTCTTACTATGTGCCTAGCACTTTCCCTCTATTATCTCATTTAATCCTATCAACAATCCAAATAATGGGATTTGTTATCATTCCTGTTTTGCAGATGATGGAAGTAAGGCTACTCAGCTAGTAAGTGGGAGAACTAGAATTCAAATCCTGTTCTGTCTCCAAAGCCCACCCTTTCTACCTCACTAGACTGCAGCAGAACAAAGCTGTTGTCTGCCCACCAACATTGTGGCTCAAGGCATTCGATCCTGCAGTGTGGCTTTGACTTGTTCTTACATTTTGGCTGACTTTCTGATGAAACAAAAGGCCAAATGTCAAAACATAGTTATTTTCCGAATGCTGTGTTTAGGTCTTTCTGGCTATCCGTGAGGACGGGGGTCTTGTCTTCCATGTCTTGATGGCTTCCGTTTATAGGAGAGAACTCCTTAGTCTGACATGCATATGACAGTCCATTTGAGGGCTATGAAGACAAAATCAGACAGGGCCATCCTACAGAAAAACATATGCTCATTCCATCACACAGGTTTTAAACTGAAAAGTGAGAAATCCCCAGAAACAGAAGAAAGAACAAATTCAGGGTGAGGGTCCTCATTCCATATTAAGAAGGATGTTTCTGTCTCCTCTGTCACACTAAGGAATCACACTGTGCCTGTCAGTGCCCCCTTCTCCAAATGGTACCCTTCTAACACTCTGATTCAATTTATCCTGTTTTCTATGAGTCCTGGGAAAGTAGATAACCTAATCATGTTAAGATTATGTAAAGTAAGAGTATGTTAGTACTTAGTGAGGGTCTGAGCTATTGGGCTCAAATGACATCTGATATTTTTCCCTTCTATTTCTAACACTCAAAGGATTTGAAATGACATAATCACATCCCATAGGTATAGCAGTTACAAGTATAGACTTTGAAATTGGGCTGATAGTATACAAACCCTAACTCTGCCACTTAGTAATGTGACCTTCAACAGTGTACTTAACTTTCTGAGTCATAGTTGCCTTATCTGTTAAATGAGTGTGATAATAACAGGTTCTACTTCATAGGGTTGTTATAGTGTTATATGAGAACATAACTGTAATATACTTATCCTAGTAGCTTTTGTATATAAGTGATCAAAAATTATTAGCTATTAATGTTTGACTTTAAAAATAAACCTATGACACAAACAAGGAAAGCATTGTTATCCATCTAGTCCCAAGACAGGAGCAGAAACTCAAGTCCCCTGAGGTCATGAAGTAAGAAAAGCCAGACCGAAGCAGAAATGGCCTAAGTCCTAGTCCCAGTCTGTTTCCTCCGTGTGCCAACGCCTCCCTGTGCTAGAGGCAGCTTTCTGCAGGATTGCATCACTTCAGGTGTCTTCTATCTATAGCATCCTTCAGGGCCCTGTTCATCCTGGATCAAGCCTTCCCACTCCTGGGCTTGCTAACTGCTTCTACCAGTTTCCCTTTGTGACTCAGCAGCCCTCTATTTTAATAAAGGCTGAATAATGTCCATTGATCCCTGGTACACAGAAGCGTCCAGAGGGAGCAGGTATAATTATACATCTCCAGAGTGACGGAGGAGGTCGTGTAACTGAATAATTGGGAAATTTCATTTGGCACATATGTGGAAGTAATATGCCAAACACTCCCCCTTCGAAGACAGGTGACCAGTCTGAACGTTGGACAGGTGCCTCCCACCTAATGCCTGATTCAGTCGCAGCCCCAGAGGTTTGGGCTTTGCCTTGGCATCTCCATTTATAGCAAAGGAAGCCACACTTCTGCATGGGGACAGAGATTAATGAGGTCATATCTCCAGTCACTTACATCCAAGTCTGATAAAGACAGGTAACTGGGATCATGTGGCTTAGAAGGAAAAACCCAAGCCTTGACGCCAAATATTCTTGCATGAGTCCCAGCAATTCCATTTTGAGAATGGGTGACCTTGAGAGAGTCAGTCTCCCAGAGCTGTCATTTCTTTACCTATAAAGCGAAAAGAGTAATAGTTATTTGTCAAGAGGTGGAGAACAGCTGAACGAGATCACGATATATAGTGTAGGGTTTAAGAGTCATGGCTTAAAGTCAAATGCCCTGGGTTCAAAGCCAGCCTCTATCTGTGAGACCTCAGGAAATCAATTTCACCTTACTGTGCCTCCATTCCCTCACCTGTGAAATAGAGATAATAAAGCACCTACCTTGTTGAGTAGTATGATTACATGAGCTTAAATACATATTAAACACTTAGAACAGTGTCTGGTCCAAGGCAAAAGCTTAGTAAGCATTAGCTATCATTAGGCAAATACCCTGACAAAATATATGAGCAACATACATTAGTCCCCTTAGTAGTCTTTTCGTATTGCCAGTTCCTAAATGGTCTGGTAAAAATGAAGAAAGAGAATACACTTCCAATTCAGCTGACATTTCTTGAGCAAATGCTGAAGAATTTTTACTTTTAACAAATCAATGTCTTCAATGGGCAGGGGGGAGGGGGGAGGAGGGGACGGGTGTATGCATACACAAAGAGTGCAATGTGCACCACCCGAAGGATGGACATATTTGAAACTCGGACTTGGGGTGGGGGGGCAAGGGCAACATACGTAACCTAAATATCTGTACCCCCATAACATGCTGAAAAAAAAAAAAATCAATGTCCATGTCTTTCATATGGTTCACTTTTCTCTCCTTGTCTGCAGTGGCCACACTGTGTTGAAATGATCTCTTTCCTTGTGGTGCCCTCCTGCCGCCATTCCACTAGGGGTAAATCAGAGGCAGGGACTGAGTTCCACATACCTTCCTATGCCCAGCACATAGCATGTAGTGGGAATGATGGATTTTTAGTAAACTGAAGAGGAAAGCTTTCCTTCTGTGGAGGTTTAATAATATGTGGTGCCTGCCTTCTTGAGACTTGCTTTGCCAAGAGACTGGACTGCACTTGGACTGGATCATCTTTTTTTTTTTTTTTGAATATTTATTTGCTGTATTTTTATTTATTTTTTTTATTATTGTTTGTTATTATAGGGGTACAGATGTTTAGGTTACATATGTTGCCCTTGCCCCCCCTTCCCCCCAAGTCCCAGTCCCAAGCGTGTCCATCTCTCGGGTGGTGCACATTGCACTCTTTGTGTATGCATATATCCGTCCCCTCCTCCCCCTCGCCCCTCCCCCTTCCCCCTCCCTCCCTACCCGATATCCAATAGATACCATTCTTATATGTACGGGTATGTCTTAGGTGCAGTTAGCTACAGCCACCAGGCCAAAAAGTAAACTGTGTTCTTGTCTTGCAACTGGAAAATTCTTGCTTGAGTCAACTCCAGCCCTTCAGATTTCTCTGCTCATGTTTCTGAGTTGAATTCAATTAGATGAGGGTACTTCAACAAAAGAGAAATTAAAAATTATCTCATGCTTCAACCACGCTTGCATTTTAAGGGGAGTAAAACATTTCAGTTGGAAATAGTTGTGAATAAAAAAAATACCGTCCTGAAACTTGACAAATCAAAACTTTATGTTCTTGAATCTGGAGGGGAAAAAACCAGCTTTGATCTTCATCTGCAGATGACTTAAATTATAAGAATATCTTATAAATCGACATTTGACATTTCACAGTGCTTTTGTACATCATGTCCCTTGATCCATATAATAGATCCTTATAATAATCCACATTTCTTGAATTAGACATGATGGAGGGCAATTATCCTTAGTTTTTAGGAGGGAAACTGAAATATAAGTTAAATGATTCTCCCAAGACCACGCAGCAACTTGGCAAAAGAGTCAGGACTAGCATTCTTTTATACAATCTGCTGCCTCTGCTCATAATTTTTTTAAAATTTTTCCTTATGGAAAATTTCAAACACATGCAAAAGTAGATAAAATAGTACAATGAATTCGCAGCTTCGACAGTCATCAGCTGAAATCCAGTCTTGTTTTATCCATATCCCTATTCATTGTGCTCATTGTTCCTTCCCCCCAATTATTTTGAAGCAAATCCCAAGCATCCTATCATTTTACCTGTCAATACTGCAGTCTGCATACAAAAGATATAGGATTTTTTAGCCTAATCGCAATACTATTAGCACACCTTTAAAAAGAAAATAGTAATTCATTAATATTGTCAAACCCCTAGGCAGTGTTTCCCTTTCTCAATTAGCTTAGAATTGTATTTTCTAAGTGTGTTTGTTTGAATTAAGATCTAGGTAAAGTCTACATATTGCCATTGGTTGACATGTCTCTTAAGTCTTCTTTAAATCTATAGGATCACCCTCCATATTTTTTCTTTCATGTAATATTTTATGAGAGCCATCTGACTTCTACAAACTCTCCCAATCTAGAGTTTCCTGATCACATCCTCCATGGTTATTTAACACATTCCTCTGTTCTTTTTTTCCTACATTCATAGTTATAAGTTTGGTGAGATTCAGATTCAATTTTTTTCTGCAAAAAATATTTAATTGGTTGGTTTCATGAAGAATTTAGGTCATTAAATAACTACAAAATAAAATTAGCTCCTTTTTCCCTTCCCAAAAATTCCAATTTAAATGAAACCAATGCCATTATTCATTTGCTTTATCTCATGATTCACATGTAATAGTGAAAGAATAATAATACAAACATTCCCACCTACAATATGATTACCGTAAACAGTTTTAACATCCTTTTTGAGCTCTTTTTATTCTTATGGTATTTTCCTCTAGGAATGCGTCATTTAATTATTGTGTAAAAAGACATTTGGAGGGGGAGGAGGGGACGGATATATGCATACACAAAGGGTGCAATGCGCACCCTCCGAGAGATGGACACGCTTGGGACTGGGACTTGGGGGGAAGGGGGGGCAAGGGCAACATACGTAACCTAAACATCTGTACCCCTATAAACAACAAACAATAAAAAAAAAAAAGACATTTGGTATAGTTCCTCTCTGTGTAGGTTCATTTGTTGAGAGATCAGACTCTGGCGTCCAATTTTGGAATTAAGTTCAAATCCTGTCTTCACCACTTGATCTTGGTCAAGTTACTTAACCATGTTTGCTTTCATTTTCTCATCTATAAAATACGGATTGATAATAATACCTTTCTATTAGGGCTGTTGTGTGGATTAAAGGACTTAATGTATGTATATTGCTTAGAACAGTGTCTGGCACATAATAAGCATCACTTAAGTGTTAGCTAGTTTTATTATTATAACTTACTTGTTGAGCCAACAAATACTGATTAAACATCTGCCCTTTGCCAGACGTGTTGCTGCATGGAAAGTGTTTTAGCAGGCTCAGGCTGCCATACAGAACAAAATACCATAGACTGGGTGGCTGAAAACAGAAATCTATTTTCTCACAGTTCTAAAGGCTAAAAAGTCCAAGATCAAGGTCCAGCAGGATTTAGCTTCTGATGAGGGCTCTATTCCTGGCTTTCATACATCTTCCTTCTTGCTGTGTCCCCACATGGCCTATTCTTGGTGTGTGCATGTGGAGAGAGAAAGAGCAAGCTCTCTCACGTCTCTTCTTATAAGGATAGTAATCTCAGCATAAGTGGCCCTCATCTACCCCTAATTACCTCCCAAAGGTCCTATCTCCAAAAACCATCGCATCAGGGGTTAAACATTCAACATATAAATGGGGATGGCATCAAGTTCATAACAGTAAGGATGTAATGTTGAACAGGGGAAGGGCCCTGACCACGTAACACTGACAGTCCAGTAGAGGACACAGGCATCATCAGATAATCATACAAATGAGTATAAAATCACAGGTACAGTAATGCTAGGAAAGGCAGGTACTGCATCCCCATGAGATTTAATCATCCTCTGGTCACTTGGCTTCAGACAGAACGCCTCCCAAAATATCCAGATCAGGCTGTATTTCATTTGTGGAGCGTTCCAAAGAAGACTTCCCCACCTTCCAAGCATGTGTGCCTGAAGCCCATACCCTGGAAGTTTACCTGTTTCTTCTTTTTCTCTGCCATGAATGGCAGCTGGAGTACACAGCCCGCCTGGATTTCCTCTGGCGAGTACAGGCCAAAGAGGAGATCAACGAGATGAAGGAACTGAGGGAACACAATGAGAACATGCTCCGGAATATCCTACCCAGTCATGTGGCCCGCCATTTCCTGGAGAAAGACAGAGACAACGAGGTAAGCCAGGCTGGTCTGGCCAGCAGGAAGGGGTGGTGGTGGGCTGTGTACCATTGTCCACATCGATCCTATACTCCAGGAAAATGCCACTGTCCTCACGTGAGTGCATGAGCATGGGGACTGTGCCCACCATGTGGTGCCAGGCAGCCCAAACTGCCCAGCACTGTGAAATTCACACACGACCTCCTCCGGCCTCCCTGTATAGTTACCTCATCTGTAAAATGGATATAATAAGGTCTCCATTGTGAAACCAAATTGGAATTTTTTAAGTTTCATGTGTGTATGCGTGTTTTTAAAAAAGGTGTAAATATGTCTAACAATTCCACTTCCTGCTATATACCCAAAAGAATTGAAAGAAGGATCTCAGAGATATTTGTAGATCTAGCAGCATTATTTACAATAGCCAAAAGGTAGAAGCAACCCAAGTGTCCATTGGTAAACAGATAAGAAAAATGTGGTATATGCATACAGTGGACTATTATTCAGCCTTAAAAAGGAAGAGAATTCTTACATATGCTACAACATGGATGAACCTTGAAGACATTATATAAGTGAAATAAGCCATCCACAAAAATACAAATACTGTATGATTCCATTTATATGAAGTACCTAGAGTAGTCAATTTCATAGAGATAGAAAGTAGAATGGTGGGTTGCCAGGACCTGAAGGGAGAGGAGAATGGGGAGATATTTTTTCACGGGTACAGAATGTCAGTTATGCAAGATGAAAAGTGTTCTAGAGATAGGTGGTGGAGATGGTTGCACAACAATGTGAACATACTTAATACTACTGAACTACACACTTAAAATAATTAAGATGGTAAATTGTGTAATATATATATTTACCAAAATTAAAAATAGTAAAACTATATGTATGTATATGTGTATATGTTCATATATATATATATATATATATATGTCTAGCTATATGTATATGTTCACTATATCTTCTTAACATATTGCCTAGTATGTAACAGGTGCTCAAAAATGCTCTTTTTACTTAAAACTGTCTTTTCTTATTATATAATATTATGCCTAAAGGGTCACTCAGCGAAGGCAATCCAGGAGTCTGAAATCAAGGTGTTGGGGGGCTCATGTCCACTCTGGAGGGTCTGGGGGAGAATCCCTCCTTGCCTCTTGCAGCTTCTGGTGACCCCAGGTGTTCCTTGGCTGTGTCCACATTACTCTAATCTCTAATCTCATGACTCCACAGGGCCCTTCTTTAAAGAACATGTGTCTTCCCTTCTTCTTCTAAGGGCACGAATCAGATTTAGGGCCCACCCTAATCCAGTATGACTTCATTTTAGCTTAATTACGTCTGCAAAGTCTCTATCTCCAAATAAGGTCATTCTGATGTTCCAGGTGGACGTGAATGCGGTGGGGGAGGGGACACTGCAAGGATGAAGGATATTGTGGTGATGATGTGGAGGGGAAGCCTGGCCAGGGCCTGGTGGTCAAGCCTTATGGGCCATGATCAGGTTTGGGCACGCTTTTACATGAAACGGAGTCTTTGGAAAGTTTTAAACATAGCCTAATTGATCAGCTGCTGATAGAGAGTATATAGGAGGGCCACAAGTAAGACCAGACAGGAGACCCTGAAATCGCCCATGTAAGACCCTGGTGAGGAGGCCCAGGACAGGGGCAGTACAGATGGAGAGAAGGAAATGGTTCCAGATACCTTTAGGAGGACAGGACAATGAAGCAGATGCAGGAGGTGAGAAAGAAAAAAAATCAAACAATTTGGCTCACCCTCGAACCTCTGAGGAAAGTAACTCAAGAGGGAACTGAAGGGGCATTAATCCAGGAAAGGGCTTGGCCTTACTCTGCAAGACTCCCAAGAGAAGACCTAGGACCATGGACAGGCCCACAGGGAACATCTCTGGGCTTTGTGTCAGGAGGAGCTTTATAAGGATAGAGCCACCTCACCATCTTGTCCCCATAAGGTTATGAGATCCACAAGGCAAGGACCACATTGGCCTTGATCACTACTGGTCCTTGGGGCATGGTGTGCCTGCCTGTGGCTCCTGCTCATGAAGGGTTTGTGGATGGACTGGAGCAGTGAGACCCCTTGCTGAAGCGTTCAAATGGGGAGGGCTGAGCCCCTGTAAAGGATGCTGCAAAGGCAATATGGATCTTCTGGCAAATGAAGCTAAGACATCCTTGCCAATACTAGATTTTCAAACTGAGCTAAGCAAATGTCACAAACTGGAAGACCTGAGATAAATCTAACCAGTGATCCAGTTGGCCAGGACAATGGTTCGTTGGTGGGTTTGCTTTTTAATTTGTGAATGTGATGCCTTTAGGCATGGAATGGGGTGTCCAAGTTACCCACCTAAACTCTGCCGCTTATGTTACCTGCAGGGCCCCGAGAGACAATTGGGTTTGTGATCCTTGCCTTAGAATTCTAGAGGGTATAACTGGAGAGAGATGTGCGTTCCATTTTCCATCCAATCCATGGAAGAAGGACCAGTGGAAGAAAGGCCAAGGGAATGAGTGATCAGATACTTGAATAATCAGCTCTTGATATGCTCAGGTCATGCAGATCAAAGCACCACCCCACCCTCCTCAACAGATGGAGTTCCCTGGAACTGGGTTCAGGTCTGGTATTCTCAAGGTCCCTAAGGTCAGAGGCTTTGTTGCAAGAGCTTCATGACAAAGTCATGAAAGCAGAGAGCGTCAGTGTGCATCAGCCGTGACCACCAGATAGAAAGGATGAAACTTCGGAGGTAAAATCCAAAGAGAAATGAGAGAAAAGCTGTTTTACAATCAAGGCACCAAAACAATGAGGTATTTGGGACCAAGGAAAGATCAAGGACATACTGATTTCATCTTGAAAGGAAGGAAACCAACCAGAGACACATGCCAAGAATCCAGGTCACCTGCTGTCACTCAAGCCAGGCCCCCATTGAGAAGAATAAATGATAGCTTCATCCTTAATCACATGTATAAGACATTTCCAATAAAAAGTCTTGTCAGGATTATTTGAGGTTTTATAAATACTTAAGCAGTTCACACTCAATGAGGACTAGACACTGAACATGATTACATTGCCTAGAGAACTTTCACATCACGATGAAATACCATTTACTGAATACCTACTGCATGCCAGATGCTGAGATGGGTAATTCATGAAAATTATCTTTCATTTCATTCACACCTCAAGAGGAGAGTTCTGTCAGCCCCCATTATTGATGAGGAAACTGGATCTCTGATAGGTTTGTGATGTGCCTCACTTTCTTTATGCAATCTGGAATCCTGTCCCTCAATTTCTTTCTTCTGTGCCACCTATATCCCCTTACAACGCTGCTACCCATACTGCCCATGGAGTTGAGCAAGACTAGAGTGTGTGTGTTTGTGTGTGCACACACATGTGCACATGCATGCACGCGTAGGAAAGAGAGAAGGAAAGAGTCATTTGATGCGAAGGGAAAGAGAGAGAAGGAAAGAAGAGAGAGAGAGAGAAGGAAAGAGACAAGCTGTGAAGGGTGACAGGGCGGGGCAGGGCAGGACTGTTGCAGCCTGCGGGAACTCCCCATTTCATGCCCTGTTGCTATGAGAGACTTAGGCATTTTTAGTGTCTCCTCTTGCTACAAATCTGGACTGTGATAGAAACCTCTGAAATCTTATTGGAGACATCTGTGAGTTTCACGGGGCCACAGCAGTACCCAAGGCACTGCCTTTCCTGCCTGTCAGGGCATCTTCCATGGGCTCTGTCCGTGGGGTGGCAACTCATTTGTGGCCCATCTTTAGCTGACCTACAGGAGTCGCTTGGTGCACGCAGACTCCGACTAACTTGTTTGCGTCAACATGAGCCTCGCTCTTTAGAAAATGATTGCGCAGGCTGTACCCAGAGGAACAGTATGCACAAGTTTCAACTGGCAAAGCCAGACTTCTGACATGTAACTCGTATGTAAGTCTTAGGCCGATGCAGCCAAGAGTTTGCTCAGAGCCACCACTGACATCATTGCCGAAAGCTCGGCCTCTCTTTATTCTCCATTCTTGAATTCTAACCCCTCTTAAGACCCTCCAAGGGAGGCCATGTGGCCTGGTGGGAAAAATCCAAGCTATTAAGCCAGAGGGACCTGTGTTTGTGTTCAAATCTCAGCTTTGCCATTTGCTAGCTGTGTGATTTGGGGCAAGTTAATTAAGTTCTCTGAGCCTCCATGTGTATGGAATATGGATCTAATTATACCTCCCTCCTAAGCCCCAGATGTTAATCAAGCAAGGAAGTAAAGGGAAAGTATTCCAGGCAGATAGACCCAAATGGTCAAAGGCATAGAGATGAGATACTGCAGGATATTTGCTGAGAACAAGGAGTGGGGATACCACAAGCCCTCTAGTATTTTATGGAAAAGATAGAGGTCAAAGCAGAAGTGTTATAGGTACAAAGGGACAAGTCCTGAAGGGCATTGAAGGAGCTTTAATTTTATTCTGTGTGCAATAAGGAGGTAAGAATTATTATCCCCATTTCATAGATGAAAAAACTGAGTCTCAGAGAAGGAAAGAAACCCACCTGAGGTCACAAAGCTAGTGAGTTCAAATTCAGACCCAGGTACATGTAACACCAAAGCCAAAGTGCTCTTCCTCCACCTCACTGTAAGTGCATGCGGAGAAGGGGAGCAATGACAACAATGACCGAAGCCATCCAAACACAGGCTGGTGGACAGGGCCTTGCCCCACAGAAGTGCCACCCACACTTCCAAGGCTGTCCCAGCTGTGTCCCCCACACAAAGGTTCTGGAAGCTTCTGCTGTTCTGCTGGGCTTTTAGCTTAGAATAGTGCTTACCTTCCTGGGCAGCTACTTTCTTATAGATAAAGCCAGCTGGAGGTCCAAGCCTGGGTAGCTCATCAGTGTCAAGCAGGCCAGCACTGAGTCTCTGGAAACCCAGTGGCTCATCATGGCTTTAGGGAGAGCTGTTGAAAGGACACTAACAAGGGCAGCTGTCCCAGGTGCTGGAGAGCCCGCATGGCATAAATTCCATCTCCACCACTAACTAGCTGTGTGAGGGCAGGTCACCAGACCTCTTTGAGTCCATTTCCTCATTTGATTAATGGAGGAAATAACACTGACCTTGCTGAGTTGGGGTGGGAGCTAAATTGGGTAAGGACACAAGAAGTGCCCAACGCAGCCCTGTGCAAGGCAGCTTCAGTACGGAAAGGTGTACCCAAGTACAGGTGCGCTCGAAAGTCCAGTGCTGTGGGCTCAGTTCTGGCTCCTCCCCTTACTACATTTATGCCTATGAGCAAGCTATAACCCTTTCTGGACCTCATTTTCCTCATTTTTCTTGTTATGCTACAAAGGGAGCATAACAATACTTCCCAACTTAATCCAATTTGTTACCACATTTACTGGAGTTATTGTGCATAAACCACTTCGGTGGTGCTTCGCATATTTTGAGTGCACACCGGTGGTTAGCTGTTACTATTTTCAAGAAACATGAGCCATCATTATTTTTCCTACTCCTACTCCACTCCCAGTGACAGCCCCACTTTGCATCCCTTGAATTCACCCATTCATCCAGCAAGTATTTATTGAGGGCCAACCAGTGCCAGATGTTGTCCTAGACACTGGAGTTAAAACAACAGTGAACAAAACAACAAAGTCCTCTCTGTTCTAAAACATGTATTTTGGTGGGAACTCAGACAGTAAACCAGATAAATAAATATATAACATGGCATCAGATAGTGATAAATTTTATGGAGATAGAAAAAGCAGAATAATGGAATAGAGCATTGAAAGGGTATTTATGTTGCCATCTCAGTCCATTTGTGCTGCTATAACAAAATATTTGAGACTGGGAAATTTATAAAGATGAGAAATTTATTACCTGACAGTTCTGGAGATTGGAAAGTCCAAGATTAAGGTGCTGTCAGGTTCAGTGTCTGGGGAGGGCCCAGGTCTCTGCTTCCAAGATGATGCTTTGTGTACTGTGCCCTCACATGGTGGAAGAGAGAGAAAGAAGGAATTTACTCCTTCAAACCCTTTTATAAGGGCCCTAGTCCCATCCATGAGAGCTCCACCCTCACTTAATCACTTCCTAAAGGTCTCACCTCTTGATGCTCTCACACTGGCAATTAAGCTTCAACATGTGAATTCTGGGGGACACATTCAGACCATAGCAGGCATCGCAGAGGTGACATTTGAGCAGAGACCTGAATGGTGTGTAAGGATACTAATGAGGTCGACAGGTCTCAGACTTTGTTTCTCCCCTGTAGAGAGGTGGCTTAACTTGGCATAAGAAACACAGGACTTAGAATCCAAAAAGCCTGGGCATGTTAAGGACCAGACTATAGTCCCCTGGGCAAAGAGGAGACCAAAGCCTTCACATCAGCATATGGGCATGAGCAGGGGAACATGCCTATGCTCAAAATTCTCTGCAAAGTCCAAACCTGCACCTCCAACCCACCAGAGCAAGATGACAATAAAACAATAATAGCTTTTCTATATTCATCATTCCCTGCCTAGTTTACAAAGTGTTTTTTTATCTTCTTTAAGCCCGAAATAGCAAGAAACAAATGGCACACTCCAAGTGGTTGTTGGGAGTGAGTTGAATGAGGGGGCTATCTCTAAAGGTGTGGGTAGCTTGGGGTGGTGCTTTCCCATGCACCCCTCCAAATCCCTCCACCCTCTCATCCCTGCTCTGCTCCGGAGGATGCAGGTGACAAGCCAACCTGTGTGGGCCACATCAATGCCCTGTGGCACCTAGTTGAGGATCACCCATGGGGGGTGCTGTGTAGAAGATGCGGGGAGGAGGACAGTGAGGACAGTGAGGTCAAGACAGTTATTCCCTTGGGGTCACCCAAGGCTGACTATGTGCCTCCACAGAAACTGACAGCTCCTTTCAGGTTGTTATTGCTACTGTTATTATTATTAGCAATAGCATGAGCTCTGTTGTCAGACTGGGTATAAATTGCAGCTCTACCTCATAACAACTGTGGGACTTCGCTAACATACTTAACCTTTACATGCCTCAGTTTCCCCATAGGTAAAATAGGACCTTAATTGTATCTACGTTGTCAGGTTGTTACGAGCATTAGATGAGATGATGCATGTGCAGTGTTTTGCATTATGCTTGGCACATCGTAAGTGCTCAATGCAAGCAGCTGATATTATCACTATTTTAATATTTAAGCAATTGGAACATTCCAAATGTTGGCAAGGCTGAGAAATAAAACTAAGGAAAAGTGTATGGGAGGAACTAGGATTCGTTAGAACACTCAAGGAGACGACTCTTAAGAAATCCCTGGTGACTGGCCATTTTATACCATGGAGGCATTTCTATCAGAGACCATAAACCAAAGTTCAGGGGACTTGGACTTGTAACTAGGAAATGAATTTCAGAGGACAGAATTTTCTCTTTTTTCTCTATTTTTAAGCAAAAATATTGAAATACTGTTATTATAGACTGAATTGTGCTATGCCGAAATTTATATGCTAAAGTCCTAACCCCAAGGACCTCAGAATGTGACTGTATTTGGAGACAGGGTCTTTAAAGAGGTAATTAAGTTAAAATGAGTTCATTAGGGTGGGCGGTAATCCAATATGACTGGCATCCCTGTAAAAAGAGGAGATTAGAACATAAGGGAAGACCACATGAAGCCACAGGGGAACACGGCCATCTGCAAGCCAAGGAGAGCGGCCTCAGAAGACACCGATCCCGATGGCACCTTGTTCTCAGACTTTCAGCCTCCAGAGAGTTGGCGAGAAAATTGATTTCTGTTGTTTAAGCCACTGAGTCTGTGGCACTTTGTTAAGACAACCCTAGAAGATTAATATTACAGGTAATGGAATGAACAGAGACTTTTCCCAAAAATCATAGCCATATAGAGGACGTGATTCAGTAAGTTTACTTACACAGGTTCTCTGACTCATCCAGCAGAGAGTCAGGGTCCTTCATGGCATCGTTTTGTTGTGAGCAAGGCCCCACTTTTTAAAGTAATTTACCACCTTAGACAGCCATCTGTACTCCTTCCACCCCACCTAGCCCAAGCCAGTCACCAGCTGCCTGTGCTCTTAGGAAGACTAAAGATGACATCAGTTCAGATTCATTCACATTTAAAGCTCAAGACCAATTGATCGTGAATCAGTGACACCACCTTTCTCAGACCTGGGACATGACAGGTGGAGGAGGCACACTCAGGTGTGTAGAGTAAGGAAGGCCCTGGAAGCTCTCTAACACCCGTCTCTTCCACTGCTAGCTGTGTGTTCCAAAACAAAGGCTTAACTTCTCTCTGTCTCATCTTCCATATACATAAACTGGGGATAATAATCTTGCTACTTTATAGGATTATTGCAAGGATTAAATCACTGAATTCATATGAAAGTGCTTTGTAAGCTTCAAAGGCCAGGGAGTCATTAATTCAACAAACAGTTTTGAGTATTTATCTGGGACCGGAATCTGCATAGGTTGTGCATTATATTGCAGGCATCCAAAAAATACCAATTGCATGATTTGAATGCACTAAGATAAACGGCATATGGTCTTTGTCTTCATGGAGTCCACACTTAAAGGAAGAAATGGACATTAATAATACAAGAGACAAGAGGCAAGAGGCATGCTATAGAGCTGCTCAGGGTTCTGCTAGAGCACCAGGCTCAGACTCCTGGCCCCAGCTGTGCATTGGGAAGGTTAATGGAAGACATGGTCTATGGTCTCTAAGTGCTTAGTGAAGGCAGAAAACAAAAGTTAGTTTAATAAAGGAGGCTAACTGCAGGGAAGGAAGAACATTTCCCTCCAAGGGACAGACAGTAGGAATAAAAGCGTTTAAGTGTGAAATAGAACAGTTTGTGTCTTTACTTGGCTTCTTGCAGAAGCAAATCTTGAGACAAGGATTTGAGTGCAAGTGACTTACTTGGCAGTGGGAAACACGGGTAGGTAGGAGAGTGAGAAAGAAGGCAACCAACAAATGACACATTATCAGACTAGTTACCTCTGTGGGCAACCAGAGCTTAATCCCTTAATCCCTGGGAGATTTGGGAAACTGGTATAAAAGCACACCTCACAGTCATCTGGCCAAAGGGGTGAAGAAGCTGGGTACTATACACCAATTCCTGATGGTCATTGGTTAAGTGCTGCTCCTGAGGGGCATTAATTTTCAGGAGCTTTCAGCCTGCTGCTCACATGGGCAGCTTGCCTTTTAGTGGCCAGAAAAAAGCCCCAGGGAAAGAAACATACGTGCTGAGCCCTGAACCTTAAATGGGAGAATCCAGGCAGGGCACCTACAGCATCTACCACAGCAGGTACACAGAAGTGCAAATGGTTCTGTGTTCTGGAGCGCAAGGTCCAACATGGGAAATTGCAGGCAATGAGACTGAAGAGATAGGTGGAGGCTCAGAGGTCCAAAATCAAGGCACTGCCAGACTCAGTGTCTGGCGAGGACCCACTGTCTGGTTCTCAGATGGCCGCCATCCTCTCTTTATGTCATGATGGAATGTTTGAGCTGTATCCCGAGGGCAGTGGTGACCCGCTGGAGGGTTTTAAGAATGAGACAGGCATGGTCAATTTTGTTTCTTTAGAAGGTCACTCTAGCTGCCATGTGGAGCCTTTGAATGGGAAGACACTGGAGTCAGGAATCCCAGTAGGAGGCTCTCATATTAGTGGTTGAGGAGGAAAATAGGAAGAGCCTGATAAACCCAGCAGAACTTGATAATTTATTGAATGTGGATGTGATGGAGAAGAAAGGACCAGGATGACTCTGAATGTCTCACTTTGATGGTTTGGCAATGCCAGTGCCACCAACTGAGTTAGAGAATGAAGGAGCAGGCCAGGTGCAGTTGAAGAGAAGGTGCGTTGGATTTATAGCACTTGCAATATGAGGAGTGTGAGGACAACCCAGCATGAGACATGGAAGTTTGAAGTCCAAGAATGAACACTGACCTTGAGATAGGAATGTAGGAACTGTCAGCACATGAGTGTTGGGAAGGCTGGGAGTGAATGAGATAGACTAGGTAAATGTGTAAAATTGAACCATTCAGTGGGTCAAGGACAGAACCATAGCAATCACCAATATTTAAGGTGCAAGATAAGCACACACACAAAAAAAGCATTCTTGAATGGGCCAGTCATAAAAAAAACAAAGGATGTCACTAAAGTATAGACAGTCAGAGAATGAAGATCTCGGGAGTGTTCAATAAATATACCAATTGGCAGAGGTGTCTAGTAAGACATGAACAGACGTGCGCATTGATTTCTCCGCTTTGACTGGCAGGCTGGCCTATTCCCAACTCACGACATTCCAGCCTGCGATGTGAGTGGGCATTAAGAGCGTAGGAACAGGCAGTGAAGAAAACTAGTTTGAGAATTTGGGAAGCAAGGATGAAGAGAGACTGACTGGTGGGTAGTCACAGTATCCGCAGGATCCAGGGCAGGTTGTTCTTTTTCTTAGAAGAGACACTTGGGGGATGAGGAGGGGCAGGGAGAGGAGGATGGGAGAAAGAAATAAGGAAGAAAAGAATCACTGAGGGGGAAAGCTGCTGAGGAAGGTTTAAGGAGGTCAAGAGCTCAGGTAGGAGCTTTGACTTCCAGGAGAAGGAAAAACACATCCTCTGGAGTTGAAGCAAAAGAGATGAAAATGGATATGAACATAGACAAGTGTATGAGGATAGGAACAGAGAAGTAGGTCACCGTCAAGACCCACAGCCTTCTCAGTGAAGTAGGAGACAGCATCGTCCACTGAGAGGAACAGAGTAGAGGGCTAAGCTAGGGAGAGTGGTGAAGGTTTGCACCAGCCACTGAAGGCAACAGAAAAGGAAGCTGACCAAGGGCAAAGGGATGGGCAGTCAGGACTTGGGGCCCCCCCGGAGGCTGGAGACCAGGAATTTTCAACAGTCCCAATCCTTACAGTGATGATGCTGTGATTATGGTGCAAAGGATTGAATGCTTATGTCCCTCCAAAATGAATATGTTGAAATCCTTACCCCAAGGTAATGGTAATTAGGAGGCAAGGACTTTGGGGGTGATTAGATCATGAGAGTGGGAGCCCTCGTGCATGGAATTAGTGCCCTTATGTAAGAGAGCTGCCTTGCTACTTCTACCATATGAGGACATAGCTAGAAAGCACCACCTATGAACTGAAAAGAGGGTACTCACTGGACACTGAATCTGCAGGTGCCTGGATCCTGGACTCCCCAGCCTCCAGGACTGTGAGAAATTAATTTCTGTTGTTTATAAGCCACCCAGTCTAAAGTATTTTGTTACAGCAGCCTGAACAGACTGAGATGTACAGTGTTGATGTCCCATTTTCTCTCTCTGTAGGTGCCTGTGCATGTGTGCACACGTATGGGCAGGCAGCATCACTGTAGCAGCTGACCTCTGATGATTGTTTCTGGCTCCTTCTCTGTGTCTCTCTGTCCAGGAGCTGTATTCTCAATCCTACGACGCTGTTGGGGTGATGTTTGCCTCCATCCCAGGATTTGCAGACTTTTACTCTCAGACTGAAATGAATAACCAGGGAGTGGAATGCCTGCGCCTGCTGAATGAGATCATTGCTGACTTCGATGAGGTAAATCTAAGCCTCAGAGGTTTACAATCACAAATGGACATGATTGTTGTCATAGCATCGTGTTATTCATTATAGGAATGACCATTTTTTTGCACTTACAGAATTCCAGCCCACGTTATAAACACAGACATGTAATATCTAATTTAATTATCACAATTACCACCTGAGATAAATGCCCTTGTTACCCATTTGGAGCATCAGGAACATAAACCTCAGGGGGGCCTGGGTAATTTCACCCAGTGTCACACAGCTAGTAAATGGCAAGACCAGGACTTGGTCAGAGGCCTGTATGAGGCCAATGCTACTCAGGCCCTAACATCTAGCATCACAGGGACATCGATGCGAGCATTTCTCCATCTCCTCAAAGTGTCAAAGATAAACCATCAGTTAGCATTTGGACAGAGAACTGAACACAAAAATAAACACATTCCAGGTGGCAGTTTCCTCTTGCAGGCTCCACAAGTCTGAAGAAGACGTTATACGGGGAAAAAATACTCACGCTGTGCTTCAGTTCCATTAATAAACTTGAAAGGAGTGGGCTTTCTCCTCCCGCGTCCCCCGTCTTGAAGGACATCAGTGTCCATCCAACTGCTGAAGCCTAAGATGGGAAGCAAGTGACTCATTAAGGAAATGGCAGGGAAGAAGCCAAGCAAAGACGTGGGTTCCACTGAAGTCCAGCCTCCGCCTGATCCCACGGGGATCTCAGGAGCATAAATGGCACACCTGCTTCACACTGGGGCAGAGGGTCAGGCTTTCAGACACCGGACACCTGTATTGGTCAGTCATTATTTGTTGTGGGATGCCCTGGTGAGGGTACACAACCTCCCAGGCATTTCCAGCAAAAGGGCTCCCCATGGCCCAGGGCAATTCTCCAAAAGAGGGTGCAGCCAACACACACAGCATGCCAGAGCAGGACCCCACGAAGGGGTGGGGGCGGGGCACCATCAGCATCTACTGCATTACCTTAAACAGCATCTCCTGCATTACCCTAAACAGCATCTCTCCCTCCAGCCACACGTTCCACCCAGCTACTGAGTTCTGTGTATTCCTCCTTTTATTTAACTGTATGTATTTATAGTATACGACGTGATGTTTTAACACATTTATATACTGTGGAATGATTACATCAAGCTAATTAACATAGCCATTACCCCACATCCTTATCATTATTTTGTGATGAAAACATTTAAAATCTACTCTCTCAGCAATTTTCAAGGATACAATACGTTGTCATGAGCTGCAGTCACCAAGCTGTACAATAGATCTCCAGAACACAATTCTTCCCATCTAACTGAAACTTTGTACCCTTTAAGCAACATCTCCCTATTCCCATCCCACCTGCAGACTGTGGTAACCACCATTCTTCTATCATGTCAGAGTTCAACTTTATTAGATCCCACGTATGAGTGAGATCGTGTAGTGTTTGTCTTTCTGTGCCTGGCGTATTTCACTTAGCATAATATCCCCCAGATCCATCCATGTTGTCACAAATGACAGGACTTCCCTCCTCTTTATGGCTGAATAGTATTCCACTGTGTGTGTGTATATACCGCATTTTCTTTACCCATTCACCTGTCGATGGACACCTGGGTTCGTTCCATACCCTGCTGCTGTGAATATGCCATAATGAACATGGGAGGGCAGCCACCTCGTCGCCTTCTTTATAGTTCTCAGAACTCTGCTTTTTCACCATCAATCCTGCTTGTGCCTTGCTCCCATCTGCTCTCCCTGCCTGCCTCTCACCATCAGAACCCGCTAAAGGCAGGAGTATTTTGTCACATCCTGTTGAAGCCTAATCCCTCAAGTGGCTACCCTTCGCCAGGTGCTTAGCAGGTCACCTGAGGCCTTGCACTCACTGTGTCTGTTCCCTCTCCAGCCTTTGCCCTCACTGCACGCCGCCTGGCCCCTCCTGTCTGGCAGCACCCAACTACTTTCAAGCCAGCGAGCCTACCTGGCCATGTCGCACACCTAGAGACCATGCCAGCCTCGGCCCTACCCCGTCCTCTCTCCCTGGACTCCACGGCCAGCTGAAACCTAACATTCATTTCACAGTCATTTCAAATATCACTTCTACTTTCAAAGCCTTTTCTAACCCTCTTCTCTACCCAGGTAAATGCTGCTTTTTCAATGAAAAATGTATGCTCTGAAAAATCCTTCCATCGCAGAGCCTGACATCCTTCAGTACAATCCTGTCTGCAGATCTTCCTCCTCCACTACCCACTTAGTTCTAGAGCAGAAACCCATCTTACTAATCTCTATAGGTTTTTACAAAGTGTTGCCAGAAGTGCAAAGTTTTTTCAATATATGTTATTTCATTGTGATTTATCCCTCATGCCAAACCCGTGGGAGAGGAATTATTGGCCTTCGTTTTATAAATAAGCAAAGCTGAGACTTAGAGACACCAAGAATGTCCAAGGTCACATACCACTAGGGGACAAAGCCAAAATTTGAACCCAGGCCTACCATGTTTTGGTTTTTAATCATTGTATTGCACTGTTTCTCACTGGGCATTTCATGATGATGATTTTTAAGTCATAAGCTCAACAACAGTCATCATAGTTGTCCTGGGGACAGACATGGGGGTCAAGAAAAATAAGACACAATCACTTCCTGCCTCCCACGGCTTCACTGTGCAGTGGGAGGCAGGGTGACTGTGAGTCACTTTTACCTAGGAATCCCTGGTAAGTGTACTAGTACCAATGGCCTTGCAAGGTGGGGAGGGGAGAGAGATTCCATGGTGATAGCACTTTAACCCCCATCCTCCATGCCGGGCAGTAGAATCATGAAGATAAAAACCATACTCTTTCGTATCCTGTTAAGTCCCCAGGGCCTAGCACTGTGTCTATCACATAAGAGATGCACATAACAGATGCTTGCTAAGTATTTGCTAAAGGAATTAATTAATTGATTGATTGATTGATTGATTGATTAATGAGGGGAAACCAGAAACAACCAACTGGCAGATAGTAAAGTGAAGACAGGCTAGTGTAATCCAAAATATACTTTTAAATAAAAAATTAAAAATAGCTTTATTAAAAATAACTGACTGAAGGTTGAGATATCAGGCTTTGCCATATTTTAAACTCTATAGTAACCCACCTTTCACAAGTGCTCACTAGCATGTTTTAAAATTGTAATAAATAATAAATTGGAACTAAATTTGCATCTCAGCGTACCAATTGTGGACACTGTGGAGTCTTCCAAAAGCCGAGGAGGAGGGCAGCGCCCCTAGTGGTAGAGATGAGTGTTTGCAGAGCAGGGCTGGGCCAGGAGGCTGTGTTTTGAACATGGGCTTTAGACCAGGAGGAAGAGGACTACGAAGAGGAGGGGAAGATCGGGAGGAAGTAAGAGAGGAGAGAGAAGAGAGGCAGAGATGAGAAGAAGGAGGAAGAAAAGAAAAGAGAAGGAAAGGGAAGGAAGTGAAAGAGAACGGGCAGAGGAGGAAGAAGAGAATGTAGTCACCAAGAAAAATAAAAACATTCCCTAAATTGCCAACCCAAAGCACTTTCTGCTTTGCCCATGTGGGTCCTTGGGGCACCCAGACATGCCTCTAGATCCTGCCTGGCTGAGCTCCAGCCAGACGCCTGCTGTTCACTTTTGTAATGATGCTCCTCTTCTGGCTAATATAATTACCGCAGGAACCTGAGATCATGCAAAATTCTTTCTTGTCTCAGACAAAGGCTGAACTTTGCCACAGCACACTCTCCAAGACTGTGTTTGCAATAACCCAACGCAGGACTCCTGAGCCCACAGCCTCTGCCTCAGCAAAGGGCTAAAGAGTCCCCAAACATCTCATTTCTCCATTTGCACTAGAGAACTAATGAAGGGGCTGATTAGGGATGGCACTATGCCCCCAGACATTCTTAGCTATAGAGTAGATAAATCTGCTGCATGGATATTAAATAAAATAACGAAGCTTCTTGCTGCCTTCAAATCGACTTCTGAGGGGCAGGCAGTTTTGCCTGGGGCTAAAGCTGGCCCTTGGCTAAGTACTGAAGAGAAGAGAAAAAGGAAGAGTGGCTCTCCCACTGCAGGACCACACCACATCAGCCCAAGCCAGCAGAAAGCCGGGGGCATGCAGTTATATGGAGGCAGAGGGAGGGAGGTGGGCAACTGAAGGCAGTTCAAGACTTTGAGCTGAAATTTTAACAACTGAAGGGCTGCTAAGACACCAGACCTGTTTGGAGGGCAAATGGCAGACATGATCCAAGGCTGACGACCTGAGTACCCTGAGAGTAATTTGAAGAATCACAGCGAGGGCAAAACAGTAGGTTCACCTTAGCTCAAGAAACAAAAATAATGAACAAAGGCTGTCTCTGCTGTGAATCAAGCTACACAAACACACACACACACACACACCCCAAAGCAAATCACAAAAGCACCTGCCTGTTTTCCATGTTCAAAGCAGAGTTTCTCTCAAGGAGGAATTTTCCACGCTTTAGTTAGTTAGTTAGTTAGTTCCTGATTAATTTTGAGAGGATACCTGTAATAAGAGAGTCTATAGAAACCCACCTATCTGCTCCCTCTGCCCACCTGTCTGTCTGCCTGAGGAAGACATGAGACCTGAGCATAATATTATACAAACTTAAAGGGAGGAAAAGTGTTGGAGAACCAGAAATTACATCTATGTACCTGCCAACAGTGGGAAATAAGAGGCCAGGATTTTGACTTGGGAGCCAGGGAGGTTTGAGTTTGAGCCTGGTTCTTCCACTGAGGGCTGGCTTCGTGGGTATGCACCTGTTCAGTCACTCAAGGCACCCACACTTGGCTTAATGTTCTGCTGTTGCCCTCATGTAAGTCTTAATTTTTGAACACAGGGTTCCACATTTTCTTTTTTTTTGTTTGTTTGTTGTTTATAGGGGTACAGATGTTTAGGTTATGTATGTTGCCCTTGCCCCCCCTTCCCCCCAAGTCCCAGTCCCAAGCGTGTCCAACTCTCGGAGGGTGCGCATTGCACCCTTTGTGTATGCATATATCCGTCCCCTCCTCCCCCTCGCCCCTCCCCCTTCCCCCTCCCTCCCTACCCGACATCCAATAGATGTTATTCTTATATGTACACTTATGTGTTGTTCAGTTACTACCAATTTGATGGTGAGTACATGTGGTGCTTGTTTTTCCATTCTTGGGATACTT
>RJWJ010008061.1:0-12797 GCA_004363605.1 Indri indri | reverse complement strand
CATTTTGCATTGGGCCCTGCAAATTATGTAGCTCTTCCTATCTCCTTTATCACTGTGAGACCTCAGGACAGGTTAATTTACCACATAGAGGCCCTGCTCATTCATCTGCAAAATGGAGCTGAGAACACTAGGCTCAAAGAGACACTCAGAGGAGCAAACGATTAATGGAGGCAGAGCCTCTTGTTCTGTGCCCCAACATACACGCACATCGCCTCTTCTGATCTACTTTTTAATCTGTTTTAAACTATACATTTATGCTTTATATGTTTTTTACATTTTTTATTTTTAATTATTATGGGTGCATGATAGTTGCATATCTGTGACCTTTGAGAACTTAATTTTTTTTTTGGAACTTAATTATTAAATGCTTTTGAGATAGTCTTGTTTGGGTTAAATCTGCTTGGTTTTCTATGACCTCCTTTACCTAGATATTGATATCTCTCTCTAAGTTTGGAAAGTTCTCTATTATTATCTCTTTGAATAAACTTTCTACTCTAATATCTCTCTCCCTCTCTCTCTCTCTCTCTCTCTCCCTCTTCTTTAAGGGCAATAACTCTTAGATTTGCCCTTTGAGGCTATTTTCTAGATCTTGTAGGCATGCTTTATTCTTTTTTTTCTTTTTCTTTTTTCTCTTCTGATTGTGTATTTTCATATAACCTGTCTTCAAGCTCACTAATTCTTCTGCTTGATCAATTCTGCTGTTGAGAGACTCTGATGCACTTTTCACTTTGTCAACTCAATTTTTCAGCTCCAGAATTTCTGCTTGATTTTTTTTTTGTTAGTCCAATCTCTTTGTTAAATTTCCCCGATAGGCTTCTGAGTTCCTTCTCTGTGTTGTCTTAAAGTTCATTTAGCTTCTTCAGAACAGCTATTTTGAATTCTCTTTCGGAAAGGTCACATATCTCCATCACTGCAGGATTGATCGCAGGTGCCTTATTTAGTTTGTTTGGTGAGGTCATGTTTTCCTGGATGTTCTTAATGCTTGTGGATGTTCATTGATGTCTGGGCATTGAAGAGTTAGGTATTTATTCTGATTTTCACAGCCTGGGCTTGTTTGACCCATTCTTCTTGAGAAGGCTTTCCAGGTATTCAAAGGAAATTGAATATTATGATTGATCTTTGATCACTGCAGCTATATCAGCAGTAGTGCCCCCCCACCCCACCCAAGTCCAGTAACACTGCGACTCTTGCAGACTTCTTGTGGTACTGCCTTGGTGGACTGATTTTTGGTTCTTATGAAGGTGCTTTCTTTCATGGATAGTTGTTTAGCTCAGTGTTTCTACAGGAGGGGTGATTACCAGAGTATTCTATCCAGCCATCTTGCTCTGCCTCCCCAGAACTATATATGTTTTAAATATTAATATATCAGCTACTTTGGGATTTTTAATCTAACAGTTACCCACAAGGGCTTTGAAGGTATATAATTTAGCCATTTTCTCACTCTAAATCCTCAAGCAAGTTATTTGATCCCTCTATGTGCCTCAGTTTCTTCATCTACAAAATGAGATAAAGTAGGGTCATTGTAAATTAAATGCAAAGATTACAAAGCACTTAAGACCACACTTGGTGCTGTGGACTGAATAGTGTCTGCTCCCCAAAATTCATATGCTGAAGCCCTAACCACAAATATGATTATTTTTGGAAATAGGGCCCAAGGGGATAATTGAGGTTAAATGAGATTATAAGGGTGGGGCCCTGGTCTGATAGAATTACTGTCCTTATAAGAAGAGGCACCAGAGAGTTTTCTCTCCTCACCCCACCCTCACCTACTCACAAGAAAAACCATGTGAGAATACAGTGAGAAGGAGGCTGTCTGCAAGCTTGGAGGAGAGCTCTCACCAGGAAACAAATTGGCCATCACCTCGATTTGGACTGCCCAGCCTTCAGAACTATGAGATATTAATTTCTGTTGTTTTGTTTAAGTTGTTTTTGTTATGGCTGCTTCAGCAGACTAATACACTTGACACATAATAATGATCATTAAATGTTCACTTCATTATTATGTGTATTAGTTCTTAAGTTTGCTGTAACAAAGTTTGGCATCTTAAAACAACAAAAATTTATTCTCTCACTGTTCTGGATGCTAGAAAATTGAGACAAAGGTATCAACAAAGCCATGCTCTCTCTGGATCCTTCCTTGCCTCTCCCAGCTTGTGGTGGTTGCTGGAGATCCTTAACTGCATCTTTCCAGTTTCTGCCTCCACTGTCACATGGCCTTCTCTCTGTGTCTGTCTCTCTGTTCTTTGCTCTTCATATAAGGACACCAGTCATATTGGATTTAGGGATCACCTTAATCTAGTGTGATCTCTTCTTAACAAATTACTCGGCAAAGAACTGATTCCCAAATAAGGTCCTATTCTGAGGTTCCATGCAGACATGAATTTTTGAGAGACACTATTGAACCTGGTATACTATTCACATCCTTATTAGAGGTGGACAGGGATAAAATGTAAGTTCATTTTAAAGTGACAGTTGAACTCATGATCTTCCAAACTAATATTTTCCACTTTTCATGATTCTGCAATTAAGGCTCTTCCATACTAGAAATGCACTGTGACTATGAGGCCCATACAGCAATGATTCATCCAGTCCTGCCCCACTGACAAGGATGACACCAAAAGCCAGCACCAGGGAAGCTGCACTTCATGGGCTGATGGAACCAATATCTAGTGAGAGCCTGCTCTGTGCCAAAGGGCCCATGGGATATAACAGTGAACTTGATAGGCATAAATCCCACTCTCATGAGCTTATATTCTATCGTGAGAGAAGGACAATCAACAATAATAAGTAAAATATGTGGTAGAGTAGATGGTGATACGCTCTGTGGCGGGACAATAGCAGAGGGAACTGGAAGGGAGGCTTGCAGAGAGGAATGTGATTAGTGGAACCTGCTCCTCAGTTTTCCCAGGATTTTCCTGGTGTTGACACTAAAAGTGTCATATCTCAAGGAACCCCTCTGACCCAGCTAAAGTGGGATGGTAGGACACCATAGTAGAATTTCAGATAGGGTCATGAGAAAAAGCCCACTAAAAAGGTGACATTTACATAAGATCTGGAGGAGATGAGGAAGCAGAATGGAGACATATGAATACCTTGGTGAGGGGGTGGTACCAGGCAGGAGAAGAAGAAAGCTCAGAACCCTGGGGAGGGAGAGAGCCAGCGTGGCAGGGTCAGCAGCTGATAGAGAGAAGGACCAGAACCCCAAATATCATCAGACCTCAGAGACCATCACGATGGTTTTGGCTTTTACTCTGAGCATGATGGGGATTGCTGGGAGGGTTTCCAGCAGAGAGGTAACACGATCTGACTTTCATTTTAACAACACCCCTCTCATCTCTGTGTGAAGAACAGGGGGGTCAAGAGTAGAAAAAGCTTATTTCCATTAAAGGAAGAGGATAAGGTGGCTTGGAGCAGGGATGTGGTGAGACCGAATCAGAATCTGGATGTCTGTAAAGAGAGAGCTAAGGATCTGCTGACAGATTAGGTGTGGGTTCTAAGGCTTTTGTCTGAAGCAGCTAGAAAAAAATGGAAACATCACATCATCAACCAAGATGGTGAGTCAGTAGACAGGACCTAGGGCCCAGCTTGCAGAATAGAAGATTCGAGATGCCTGTTAAACCTGTAATGGGGATGTCACTTAGGCAATTGTGTAGATGAGTCTGAAGGTCAAGGGAGGACATGGACATTTGGAAGTCTTCAGCAAAGAAATTGTATTGAGAGCTGTGAGACACAATGAGACCACAAGGGAAGTGAGTTAGATGGAAAAGAGAAGAGATCTAAGGCCTGAGTCCTGGGGCCCACCTATAAGGAAGGTGATAAGGAACTAGCAAAAGAAACTGGTGAAGAGACACCAGTGAAGTGGAAGTAAAACCCTAAGTGGGTGGAAGCCAAGTGGGAACAAAGGTATAATGAGGGTAGGGCCCTCTTCATCCCTATGCCCTGTACATTTTCAACATAAACTTTATTTTGAAATTGAACTAGGGCGTGTTTTGCGTGAATGATTATGTATGTATGTATGTATGTATGTATTTATAGCATCTAGGCTATTAGCTCCCTGATGGCTGGGACCTCATGTATCTTGTCCATCAGACATATAAGAACTCAACAAACAGTTACTGTATTCATTTTCTATTGCTGCTATAACAAATTACCACAAATTTAGTGGTTTGCAACAACAGAAATTTATTATCTTACAATTTGGAGGTCAGAAGTCCAAAATGGATCTCATAGGGCTAAAATCAAGGTGTCAGCAGGACTACGTTCCTTCTGGAGGCTCTAGGGCAGGGTCCCCAACCTATGGTGAGTTGTATAATTATGTCATTATGTCTTACAGTGTAATAATAATAGAAATAAAGTGCACAATAAATGTAATGGCTTGAATCATCCCAAAACTATCCCCCCCGCACAGTCCATGGAAAAACTGTCTTCCATGAAAACAGTCCCTGGTGCCAAAAAGGTTAGGGATTGCTGCCGGGGCAGAAATCTGTTTCTTTGCCTTTTCTTGCTTCCAGAGGCCACCTGCATTCCTTGGCACATGGCCCTCTCCCTCCATCTGCAAAGCCAGCAATCGCATCACTCAGGCTTCTGCTTCCACCATAGCATCTTCTCCAACTCTGCTGCCTCCCTCTTTCACTTATAAGGATGTTTGTGATTAGATTGGACCCATCCAGACAACCCAGGAAATCTCCCCATCTCAAGATCCTTAACTTAATCACATCTGCAGAATCCCTTTTGCCATGTAAGGTAACATATGATCAGATTCCGGGAATTAAAGCAGAGACATGTTTGGGGGTTGGGTGAGGGGACATTATTCTACCTACCACAGTTGCTAAATAAGAGACCAAAGTTTCCCTTTCTTAGCATTAAAATCCCAATCACTGGCAAAGATGGGGGAAATGTCAAGGATGATACCCATTTTTTCATTTAGTCATTCATTCATTCATTCATCTCTGCTGTGTTCTAGCCTCTGTCGAGGTGCCGAGTAGTAAATACAACAGGAAAAATAACCATCCCAGTAATCTTACATTCCAGTGGGGAAGATGACAATAAATAAGGAAAATCAGGGATAAATTCTAAAAGAAGAAAATAAAACAGGGAAGGAAGATAGGAATACGTATGTGGGAATGGGATGCTGTGTTCAGTTATAGATGGGTGGTCAACGAGACAGCACTGAGAAGATGGAATTTGCAGAAAGACCTGAAGGAGGTGAGTGAGTGAGCCATGCAGTTGTCTGAGGGAAGGGTAGTCCAACAAGGGAACAGCACATGCAAAGGTCCTGGGGCAGAGGCAGACCTGGCTTGTTCTCAGGTCAATGTGGCAAGGGGCAGAGGAGGTCAGTGTGGCTGCAGCAGAGTGAGTGAGGGGGACGATAGGAGAAGGGACAGGTCTTGGCAAGCCTGTGACCTCACAGTGAAGACTGGCTTATACCCTGAGCAAAACAGGAGCTATAGGAGGGCTTTGCACAGGGCAGGGACATGGTCTGACTTACATGTGAATGGGCAGACCCACTCCTTAAAGAGTATCTAGTTACACCCATCTCAGGTCCTGGCACTTGGCAGGTGCTTATAAACATATGTGGACTGGCTGAATGTGTGATTCTCAGAGAGAACAGCAGTTACCTCGAGGATGCTGAACCACCAGAGGCAGATCTTCACTGTGAGCCAGGGACCTGTTTTCAGGAGCCCCAGCCTGCTGGAAGAATAAACACCAAGGCTAACTCATTGCCTGGATCTGTTTCAGTTGCTCGGCGAAGACCGCTTTCAAGACATCGAAAAGATTAAGACCATTGGCAGCACCTACATGGCTGTGTCAGGCCTGTCACCTGAAAAACAGGTAAAAGACTCTTTGGACTCAGCCACAGCCAATGGCAGGGGTCTTGCTGTTGTCATGCCACTGAAGCTAGTGAAGTCTCTGTGACCAAGAGGCTTGGGGGAAGGTAGGGAGAAAATCTGACAAACTGAATTATGACAGTTATGTGATGTACATTTGCTCTCGAGGTAGGTAGAGTCTACTGGATGAAACGATGCTGCTTTATTGAGAAACTTCTAGGCTTCCTTCTGAACCTCCCTGTTCACTTGAACAAAAATCGGAGCCAAGAAATACCCTGATTATGATTTAGGTGTGGGTATTACTAAACCCCTAATTTCTTATTTTTATTTTTGTTTTTTTCTTTCAACTGTCACATGTAATAATAATACTAGTTCTTGCTTTTTGGAGGAGTGTTGAATGTGTGCCAGGCACTAGTGAT
The DNA here is from genome assembly GCA_004363605.1 of Indri indri. Lineage (NCBI taxonomy): Eukaryota > Metazoa > Chordata > Mammalia > Primates > Indriidae > Indri > Indri indri. The sequence continues at coordinate 6,550 of RJWJ010008061.1, read as the reverse complement.
AAAGAGACGCCGTCCACCTTTCAGAGTTAAGGGATGAATTATCTAAGACGGTGTCATGCTGCCCATACAAAGTCTTGCATCTAGTAAAGTGACTGTCTGGAAGAACCCCACACTGGTAATTTGGTACGTGTGCGCGGCACTCCATAGCAGAGGTCGGAAAACCATGGCCCGCAGACCAAATCTAGCCCACCTCCTGTTTTTGTGAACAAAGCTTTATTTGAACACAGCCACGTCCATTCATTTACATTTTGCCTATTGCTCTTTTCCAGCTAAGATGGCAGTGTTGAGTAGACACAATAAAGACCATATGGTTCACGGAACCTAAAATATTGGTTATTCAGCCTTTTCCGAAACTGTTTGCCAAACTCTGCTCTATAGGAACACAAAGGTCTCTCACGTACATAATCTCATTTAATCCCTGTGAGGTAGGAAGGGCAAGTATGCTCATCCCCGTCTTACAGATTTGGACATTGATGTTCGGAGAGGCCCACTGCACTTCATTCAGCAGTTTCGTGAGCAAATGTCTATATGAAATATCCCTTAAACAGACACTGGGAGCACTTTAGAGGAAACAGACACAATTCCTAGTTGGAAAAACTTGCATATACAAACACAGAAGTGTGCGCGCATGCACACACGCACACACACACACACCAGTCAGCACACTCAGGAATTCATGATGCATCAGCCTGACTAGACAAGTACAGATGTGGAAGGAGGAAAAGGATGCCCCACACAAACTACACTCTTGTAAGCAAATCTCACGTGATCCCATGTTTCCAAGTTACCGATGACTTGAGTACACAGGGGCTCACATGCGTGATTATTTCCTTCTAAGGGACGAGGAGGGGTGGGTTTGGGACATAAAGTCCCTGCTGCAGAAATGTCAGTGTTGAATGAATTCTCCTCTCACATTTGCTCCAGCAATGCGAGGACAAATGGGAGCATTTGTGTGCCCTGGCCGACTTCTCCCTCGCCCTGACCGAGAGCATCCAGGAGATCAACAAGCATTCGTTCAACAATTTTGAACTCCGGATTGGTGAGTAGCAGCTGCAAGTGCAGCGAGTGGGGCCCCATAGAGCCGGCTGACCTCGCTCCAAGAGACCCTCCCACACCCTGGCTGTCAATCCAGGGAAGCTTTCTCCTGCAAAATGCAACAGGCTTAGTGTGACCCTGCCAAGGACAGGGATGGGGACAGCTCAGGCCTGTCCAAGCTTCCTCTCACTCTCTTACTTGAGATGTTGGAAGCAAGGGTAGGACACTGGCCTTTGTGGATAAATGCAAAGCAGCCAGCCTTTGCTAAATGCTAAACTATGGTTAACCTCTCTTCCAACTTGCCCACCCATGCAAGGTCATGCTTAGAGAGGTAGCTAACTAATCAATCATTTAATTCTGACTTCAGTGTAGCTCAAGGCTGGCAGTTGATGTATTGCTCTCAGCTTCTTCTGGATAATGCCTTTGGGCAAAAGCAGGTTTCTGCTCCCGAGGCTGTCAGATACTACACTGAACCCCTCAGCTGGACTTAGAGACAACACAACAATAATCACTGTGATTGAATATTAATACTTTATCATTTGTATAGTTTGAATTCCTTCCACATCTCTGCTGAACCTGGATGACCTCTTAAAGCACAGTCTGAAAGCCCCTGGTCTAGTCCATATTCTCGTTTCGTAAATGAGTAAACCCAGGCCCAGAAAAGGGGGGTAACTAGCTTACGATCACACAGCCAAATATCACTCCTGCAGTGGCTCCAGCACTTTCTGACTCTGAGATGATGACGTTCTGGCTGCCAGGGGAATGCAGTTTAAAACAACTCTTGCTGCCATCCTTGTATTATAGACATCCTCTGGATGATATGTTTTTACTTTATTTGATTCTCCCTTAGAAACTTTCAAGAAAAAGAGGTCAAGAAATACCAATACCTGACTTGTCAGATCTAAGGAAGGCTATGTATCTTTGTTCTTTGGAATAAAAAAAGTTATATTTCATGTTTTTGATCTATGGATGGGATGCTCAGGGCTTGTTCCCACAGTTCCCATCAATCCTACATGTCCTATCTGAAATTGCTGAGAACCTGAACCCTGAACAAAGAGCAATTCCAAGTAAATTCTGAAGATGTTGCCAAAGTCGGGGCCGACCCTTGGCAGCCTGTATTAAACTGCCAGTATAGTGTTATTGGTCTCAGAGGTTAGAAAATTAATTTCCCAACTGGATTGAGCATCTCGATTTGTGTTTTGGGTCTGCTGTAACGAGGTGCATGACTCTGGGCAAGTCATTTAAACCCTCTGAGACTCCGTTTCCTCCTGCATAAGCTGGAGTTATATTATTACCTCCCCTGCCTACCTACCTCATAGTACTAATAATATCAGAATCGAATGGGATAATGGCTCTCAACATGCTCTGCAAATTTTAAAGGGCTAATCATCATGGATTCCCATGCATTCTACAGAGTCTGTTTTTCAAAATTCCAGTCAGCTATATTGTGTGTGTCTCTGTATGTCTGTGTGTGTCCTACTCTTGCTTCTGCCTAGAATGATCTTACCCAGAGACCTTCATGGCTATTCCCGTCACTTTCTTCAGATCTCTGTTCAAAAAGGTCTTTGCTAATTTCCCTACTCCGGAATGCACCCCTCCCATCTTTCTCTATCCCTTTACCCTGATCGATTTTTCTTTATAGCCTTCATCATTTGCTGATATTATATTGCATACTTTTCATTATTTTCTTTCTCTCCCCAGCAGATGGTCCAGGGCTCTCTCTTTTCTTTCCCATCATATTCCCAATACCTAGCCCAGTACCTGTCTCACAGCAGGTGCCTACTCAATGTTTATAGAATGGAAAAATTCTAAGCCTATTAGAAGGAGGTATACATACCTGCTAACGTGTTTAGTGAAATGCTATCATTTCTAGAAGATAAATCTATGTTTCCTAGATGAAGGAGGAGGCATTGAACCTACCTTTAAAAGCATTTCCAAATAAACTATGGGATTGGGGGAAGTAATAGTCCAAGCAGAGAGAAAGGCAGGACAAAAGCACAAAGATGGGAAATGGCTGGCAGGTGTGGTATGGATACAGTGCTGGGAAAGGGAGAGGGTGGGGTGAATGAGACTGGCAAATTAGGCAAAAGCCAACCCTCAGGTATGATTTGAAGGAGGCTCAGCTTTATCCTATAGGCCAAAGGAGCCGTGGCAGATGTTTAAGTGGCTTGTAGCTTGATCAGATGTGCACTGCAGAAAGGGCTTTCCCCTCTTGCAGCAGTTGGGGGGCTGCCAAGACAGCAAGGGAGGAGACAGGGAGGCCAGTTAGCCACCACTGTGGACTAGATTAATGATGCTGACCACCTGGACTAAAACAAAGCAGGAAAAGGTCTCCCTAGACTCTTGAAACACTGCATCAATAGAAGCAGGAGGAAATTCCAGGGTTCCAACTCCTGGTCAGTGTTCTGATAATCCCGTAGTCTGAGATAAGTCAGTGTTCACATGAAAATCATGAACACTCATTGGTTGTCTGACACCACTATGCCAATGGCTTTATTTATATTATCTCATTGAATCCTCCCTTTGGTTATTCCCACTTTACAGATGGGAAAAGTGAGGTCCAAATAGGTTAAGTAACTGAGACAGGTCACACATCTAATCAGGGACCCTCTGGTTCATCCACAAGGATCACACACTTAGTCATCACTATCCTGGAGAGGGGTCCAGACACCTCAATGTCCCTCTTCTCTCTCTTATCTCTTGCTCCTTTGGTTCACTCACAGGCATCAGCCATGGCTCTGTGGTAGCTGGCGTCATCGGCGCTAAGAAACCACAGTATGACATTTGGGGCAAAACTGTGAACCTGGCAAGCCGAATGGACAGCACAGGGGTTAGTGGCAGAATCCAAGTCCCGGAGGAGACCTATCTCATCCTGAAAGACCAGGGCTTTGCCTTTGACTATCGAGGGGAGATCTACGTGAAAGGCATCAGTGAACAGGAGGGAAAAATCAAAACGTACTTTCTCCTGGGAAGAGTCCAACCCAACCCATTCATCCTGCCCCCAAGAAGACTGCCTGGGCAATACTCCTTGGCCGCAGTCGTCCTGGGCCTCGTCCAGTCCCTCAACAGGCAAAGGCAGAAGCAGCTCCTCAATGAGAACAACAGCACCGGGATTATCAAAGGTCATTACAGCCGGCGGACTTTGCTGACACCCAGTGGGACGGAGCCTGGAGTCCCAGCAGAAGGCACCGACAAATCTGATTTGCCATAAAAAGCATTTTCTTTGTGTTTCTTTTTTTTTTTTTTTTGTATTTCTTTTATATATAAAATAAATATACTAATAAAAAGGTTTAATTTTTTTTAGAACAAGAATGGTTTCGTTGGTCTTTGAATGCACCAGATCAAGGACACAATTTGAGGTTCTCTTCATTCACAAACATTTATTGATTGCCTCTTTTGCACAGATAAATAAGATAGAACCAAAGATAAATAAGACCTAGTTTCTGACTTTGAGAGGCTCTCAACTAAGTGGGAAAGAGGGACATGGAAACAGAGAGTCCGTATGATCAGATACTCAGTAACAACTGCTGCTTTTTGAGAACTTGACACGTGCCAGGCCAAGTCTGAAATTCTTTACATACTGACCTCACATAATCCTCCAAATACCTGTACATTCACTCACTCAGTGTTTATTGAGCACCTACAACATGCCTGTGCTGCCCTGTGCTCTGGAGGAATCCCGGCAAAAGTGTTTCCCTTATAGAGCTAACATTCTGCTTAGAGAGTAATCGGTAATATTCTTATAAACCAGTACATAAATAATCTACTTTCAGATACGGGTAGATGCAATAAAGAAAATTAAGTAGGACAGTTAAGATAAAGAATGGGAGGGCAGAAATATTGATTTATCTGGAGTCACCAGGGAAGGCTTCTTTGAGGATGTGATGTTAAAGATTGGCCCTAAATAATGAGAAAGAGGCAATCCACAGGATCTGGGGGAAAAGTGATCCAGGCAAAAGAACAGCAAGTGCAAAAGCCCTGCAGTGGGATAGAACCCAGAACAGAACACTGTTTCCTGGGAAGGCTGCCTCCTAAGTTCTTCCCTATGACTGTAAGACTGCCAGGAATGCTTCATACAGATGAGAAAGCTCAGAAAAACTGGGGCATTTCCCCTCTGTTAGTTAGCTGCAGAACTAGCTTCATAACTATATTGTCAGTAAAAGCTGACTGCTACAATTGCTGCAAATAATTCCCAATCTTAGTGGATAAAACACAATTAAAGATTTACTTTTTGCTCATGTCTTATTGGATGCGTGGTAGTGATTTTGAGAACTAACTTCCTTCCGCTGGGGCATTCGAGTTCTCTGCATGGTCCTCTAGATCCTGCCAACTGAGGAGAAGAAAGAGAAAGGAAGAGAAACCCACTCAGAAAGTCTTAGAGAGCAGGCCCAGAAGTTACACACATTATTGTTTTGTCCCACCTCACTGCTGGGGAAGTTAGAAAATGGTTTCTTCCTGTGTTTCTTTACTAAAAGGATAAATGAAATGTAAGGGATACTATTGCCTCTGCCACGAGAACCTACATCTGTCGGAGCCCAGAGTCTATATCTGTACACACTAAGATATTCTGGCAAGTGCTATGTCGGAGTTACAAGGTTTGAGTAATGGAAGGAGAATTATGAACTCCCAATCATTCTCTAAATTCTTGATTCTAAACAATAGTTCATTTAAAAGAAACTTAGCTCCATGTAATAAATCTGCAATAGCTATGCCCGTATGGAAATACCTTTATGAGGGCCTCAGGTAAGACCCCTATGGTAAAAGGGAAACCTTCTTCTCTAGAGGGGTACAAAGCACAGAGAGGGAGTTGAGATTTGGGTGGACCTTGAGCTTTGAGCCACCTTTGAAATGTCTTTTGCTCTTGGAAATTATGTGCACTTCAAAGAAATACACGAGGCCCCAGCAGAATGTGAAGAGGCTGTCGTGTGAAAAAGCTCCATAAACCATAAGGCACTCTACCATGCTGGGGGGTGTTGCAATCTTCACAGACTCTGACAGTCCCAGTTTGGTAAAGTCCCAAGTGTGGCTCAGTCTGACCTGCTGGGGTCATTCAAACAAAGTAAAGTTCAGTGCATGCTGAAGCTTGGAACCACGATATGGAGGTGGGGAGCTGAGTTCAGGTAGGTCAAGGCTTGGCAAACAACTCTAGCAGAGATTCTGGCCTCTGAAAGACAGTCAGGCTGTGAGGGCACAGTATCTAAAAAACAGAGAAAACTTGACGTGAGTCATTATGCTTTGGTCTACTGCAGAGCACAGGGCCAATGAGATGCACGAGCAGTATCAGCAGAGACTCCAGGAAGGGGACAAGCCGTGGTGAGCTGGATCTAGCTCTAGCAAGAGAGGCTACCAGGGAGGCTACCAGGAAAGTCCTAAACTCTGAGCTAGGACTCAGGACAAAGTCCCTGGACTAGAAGAAGAATTTGGTCCTAGGCAAGATAACTGGGCAGAAATCAAGGTAAGAAGCATCAAGTCCACAGATGGCTGCCAATTGGAGGGTGATGGTGAGGTTGCCACC
>RJWJ010008060.1:0-54871 GCA_004363605.1 Indri indri | reverse complement strand
CAGGAAAAGCAGAATTCTTTCCAAATTACAGACCTCTGTATATCTACACATATGCACTGGGACTATCAGGAACATTCAATTGCCAAATTAAGCGGACATCTTTGTTGCTGTCTTGCTTGGTCACTCTGATTATGTGACATTTTAGAAACTCCTTTTTTGAGGTGCTCCTTGTGAGGCTTCTTTGACTCTCAAGTTTCTCTTTATCTGTGATCTCCCCTTTCCTTTGATGATTCTACTCCGTCTGGACACTGTTCAGAAGCTGCTGTCACCCTAGGATCCCGCCTCAGTTCTCTTCTGCACCCTCTCATCACTTCATCTACTCCCAAGCACGACATGCACGACAGCTTCCTCCAAGTGCCAGCTGCACGGGGCCAACCGCACCTGGGCATCTCCGCACTGGGGCTTCCTGGAGACTAGAGCCCATATGTCATCTCACTGGGCGTCTTTAGTAGCTAGCAAAATGCCTGGCACAGAATTACCACACAATAAACGTTTGTGGAGTGTGGACGTGCCTCCACCTTGCTTGACCTGAAATGTTCACTCCTGAATTCTGTATCCCCCAACCTGGTCATCTGCATGAGGGTTTTGACTTCCTCTCTCCCTCCCAAAGACAACAGAATTCCTAATGCTGTCCAGCCTATTTCTTAAGCTGTCTTTGGAACCTCTCTCTGTCTCCACCTCTCATGATGCTGCAGTTCACACTCCAGCTCTTGGTGTAATAGCTTACTATTAATAATCCCCTCTCTCTAGTCCTTTCTCCAGGTTCTACTTCCCATCTTGCTGCAGTCCGCCTGTAATTTAAATTCATAACACCTGCTGCTTCTTAAGGCTCAAAACACTTGTCATGGTTGGCCTCCCTCGCTGCAGTTGCTGCCCTGTTCTCAGCCCTCATTCTCAACATGGGAACAATGCAAACCATTAATAGTTCCACTTTTCTGAGTCTTGGCCTGGGCTGCCCTTCCTGCCTGAAGTCCCTCTCCCTGTTCTCATCAATTACTCCCTCTTTAAGGGCCACTCCAAAGGGCACATCTTTTTGGTGCTCAGTGACCTTAATGAATCACCCTCCACTGAACACATCTATTAGTGCACTTGCCACCCTAGGTTGTAATTATTTACATTCAAGTTTGTCTCATCTATTTGACTCATAGGGTCCTTGAGAGAAGTGTCTGGTCTCCACTCCTTTCTGTGTCTCCAGTGCCTGGGGGACACAGGTATCTATTTAATTGAAAAACATACGCATACACCCCTTCGTAATAGGAGACAGACCTGTAGTATAGCACAGAAAAACTTGACTCATGATTCCAAATGGAATGGAATACATTTAAAATGTATCTTCAGTGAGCCAAAAAACTAAAAAAAAAAAAAAAAAAAAAAAAGCTCCAAATAAGTTATAAAAGCTTACTTTAAAAAACAACACCTGAATTTATAATAAACATAATCTTTAAAGCTCATTATCTATTAACTTTAAAAATAAAAAGTGGTTAGGCAAATTGGTCTATTATAGAATCAGACCAACAATGGGAAGGGCTCAATCGCAAACTGCTGAGAATCCCAGGGCCTTAATCAGCTGTGCAGTTGCCTATGTAATAAAGGCAGCGAGAAGGAATGAACATGAACATATCAGAATTCATATGGAAACAACCAGACACTGAACACTACTTTTTATCTGGATCTTTGCTCATAAAAATTTGACTTTTGACAAATTTATTTTGGTTAAAGATATCCTAAGAATTAAAATAAATTTAATTTGTTCTTTTAAGAGTGTGTCCCAGGCATGGCAGAGTTTCCTGCTTTCTGCTTTCCTGGTGGAGAAGGCGGCAGCAGCGAGACCAGGAGGAGGGAGACGGATCCCGGCATGGTGGGCAGTGTTGGGCACACTGGGCGTGTTTCTGCCTGCTGGTTGTGGGGTACGTGAGGCAGGACAAAGTGAGGCGAGGGCTGCAGTGGGAGGGACCCATCCATCTCTTGCCCTGATGTCTGGCGCCCAGAGGACCAGTCGCTAGGGAAAGCTGACACCAAGCAACTGTTGGTTGTTTCTGGCCCTGTCAGAGGTTCCTTCCCTCTCTCTTCTCCTCCCTCACCCAAATGATAGCAGTCAGGGTTTCCTCACCTCCCACCCACAATGCACTCCCTGCTCCAGAAAAATCTCAGGCTGCTGGTTACCACAGCTGGTCCGCAAACCAGGCTGTGCCCATCACTGCTCATTCCTCCCATGCGGGGAAGGATGTTCAGGGGGAAATCTAGAGTCTCACTTATTCACCAAGGACTTCATATAGGATCTTTCAATATATCCGTGCCCAAACTATTCTCGTGAAAAATATGAATGCCATAATAAACTTCTGCCAAAAATGCACGTGCCTCCTGAATTTCTGCATCCTCAAGTTTGAGACAGTGCTATTTTGGAGCATCCAGCATTGCCAATCCTCTTGTACCCTTGTCCCCATCTGGCGTCCAAGCTGGAGCGTTTCCCTGTTTCTACGGAGCTGCCTCTCCCCAAGGATACCTTCGCTCAAGGCTGCAGTCAAAGGACTCACACCGTGAGTGAGCTTGTGCACCAGGCAGTTCCTCTTGCGGGGAGTAGGGAAAAACTGCTGCCTCATTTAATCCTCAAAATGAGGATTTTTTAGAGGTGAAGAGGCTTTGGTGATAATCAAAACTGCAGTTTATAAACTGTTGTTGTTGTTGGCACCCCAACCCTTTCTCCAAAGGGGCCTCAAGTAAAGTCTTACTGCTTATCCTTCCTCCAGGGAAACAGCACTGCAAACATGCAAGCGGTCACTCGCCGTAAGTGACAGGGTGCTGGGTAATGGGACAAGCCCTGCAGTGCCTGCCATTGTATGACTGGATCAGGAGAAAAGTGGACTGCAGGGAGTAAGATGCCCCCATAAAAGGGCTCTTGGATAGAAGATAGAATTGCATTCTGAGGGAGGTCTTGTGTCACAAGGATATTAATTAGTGGCTAGGGCCCAGGAAAGGACTATGATAGTGTAGTTAACTAGTATGATCTAAAGTATGGAAGGCTTTATGGACAGTTCTGAGCAGGCGTCTCCCCCCACCCCTTCTTGGAGGCAGCTTTTGCAAATAGCACCTGGTGCTCAGCCTCCAGGGCCGGCAGCTGAGCCCGTGGGCATGGAGCGGTCAGAAGAGCTTTGCTCAAGCCCAGGGCGGGTATAGCCACCTCTGTAGCCCTGGCCCGCACCTTCCTTCTCTCGGCTGAGGCCTCCTCCTGCCAAAATCCAGATAGGACCCTTCCTGCTGCAGGACTGAGTCCCAAGGCACAGAAAAAGCCCCAGTTGCTGAATCTAGTTCTGGCCCTTGCTGAGCTGTTTCATGGGCATGGTGGCCCCTGCGACCAGAAACAGGACAGCGGCTTCTGTGTTCCCCTTCTTCAGCAGCACGTTCTTTATTCTCACTCTTGCGTCTTATGAATAGCATGAAGGGTTGGGAAGAAGTGACTAGTGTCTGATGGTGGGAGGTAGGGGCTATGCTTCTGACAGGCGAGTAACCTGTGGAGGACAGGCTGGTGAGGGCCTGGAAAAGCGTTTGAGGAAGGGAGAGGGGAGCAGAGGAGAGGAGGAGGGAGCAGTGAGCCTCGCCCTACAGTGCTGTGCACTGTGCCCTACCTGCACTGTCTGGCCTCCTTCCTCTGCCAATTCGAATCCTACATACCTCTGAAGGTCCATCCTGAGGATTAATACCACTCCTCTAGGAAGTCCACCAGACATTCCTGCCTTTCTCAACCTTCCCTATTCTCTGAACACCATCAGGGTCCTGGTAGGTTTTCTTCCTCCACCAGACTGCTTCAGGACCAGGATGATGCATTAAATGCTTCTGTGCCCTCCAGAGAGCCAGGTTGTCAGGCACCAGGTTAATGCAGGAGGAGGTGACTGCATGGGCTTCCTAAAGGCCCAAGTGCTCCCTTGGGACAGATGGCTCCGCAGGGTGAGCCCATCTGAACGGGTACTTTGATCACAGCCCCTGTCACCTTCTATTGAAGAGACCCTTCATGCCCCAGCCTCACCCTCTGAAGGGCAAACTTCGGCAGGTGCCAATCCATGCTCCCACATTCATTTTGTTATTTCCAGGGCATTGCATGGGCCCTGGACAGGGCAGGAACTCAACAAAGGGACAAACTCCCAATGGGACCAAATGGAAATTAACAGACTATTATTACGTTACAGGGAAAAGAGCTCAGTGATAAGAAGTGGGATTTAAAAAAAGCAAAGATGCAAATTCTACTGTTAACTTCAACCAAAGTCAGTATTAACTAATAGAGACATTAACACTATAACACTAAATGGGTAACTGTAAATGTGGAACTGCAAGAAAAACCTTATTTTTCTTTGCGTATGTTTCAATCAGATTCTTGGAAATAAACTCTCTCTACTCGCAGATACTACAAAACCTGGATGTGCCTAAATCTAATTTTCATATGGAAATAGTATACAATTAAGATTTCTTATCTAGTATCACCATTTATAGTAATTCTAAATCTTTTCTATTAAATAAAAACACATAATATTTTTAGAAAGCAACATGATTTTAACCAAAGAAAAACAGAAATGGCTCCTGGACCCTGCAGTCTGTCTCAGACTTATCACTTGTTCTTTATTAACAGGGAAATGGCTACTGCATGTTCCCAGGCATAATTCTTTTTATCCTGGGATTCCAAATACTTTTTTCTATCTTTCCCTTATTACCAAAAAAAAAAAAAAAAAAAAATAATAATGTCATTAAAATCTTTTTTAAGGAATAAAAATGAAGGCCAGTGATTTTCGGTTCTGTATTTTTCCCTTTAGGTTGGTAAACAGAAAAGCACCCCAACACCTCTTATCTTCCACGGCATCATTATTTCCAGTGTGAAGGCACCCTATATAAAAATCTAGCCTTTTCACTGTGTCAATACTCATTTTTCATTCCTTAACGATTTGATGGAGCTTTCTAGCCAATAAATTACAGATGGATGTTTTAGACTTTCAAAGGATTTTGTAGACTCAAGGTCAATTTCTGACCGAAGGGAAGACCCACTCTTGTCCCACTCATCAGACAGTAGGTGTAAAGACGGGCACACTCAGTGTGAGCCACGAGCAGCGGTGAGCCTCGGTGGTAGCAAGAGGCAGTTAAGTGCCCCGGACGTGAGTGACGGTGCTGGCCGTGTGCTGCGGCTACCAAAGGAAGCCAGGGAGAAACCACTGGGGGCGGTGGTTTGAGGGGCTTTGAGAGCAGGCGCACCTGGTAGTCAGTCTGAAATTGTGTTGCTTCCTGTAAGTCCCGTCCCTGTCCACCCCATATGCCAATCGATTCTCTACAACAATGTGGTCTAACAGAAATATAACGTGAGCCACCTATTTTTAAATTTTCTAAGAGCTATGTTAAAAAAGCAAAAAGAAAGAGTGAAGTTAATTTTAACATATTTTAGTTAACCCATTATCCTCCAAATATTGCCATTTTAACGTATAATAAAAACCTGCTATCTCGTTTACATTTTTTGGTACGGAGTATTTGAAATCCTGTGTGTATTTCACACTTACAGCCCATCTCAGTGCAGACCCTCCACATTTTCAGTGCTCAACAGCCACCTGTGACTGGGGGCTCCTGGACTGGACAGCGTGGCTCTAGTTTCCCCAGCTGGGACAGTCCTTATCTTAGGTGGCTCACGTCCCAATCCAGCTTTCACGCGGTGACTCTCCCAGGGAGGGGCCCTAAGACACTCACTGCCTTCCTATTGACAGCTTGATTCATTTAGTTCATTAGCTTCCCAACAACCAGAGGATTTATTGCCAGGTTCCTACATCTCTGAGCATAAACGTATTCTTTTTAGTCAGGTCCCTTGAGATAGCCTGGAAGTGTGCCCTTAAATTGCAGGGAAAAAATAATCTGGAAAATGTCTTTTCCTGTAAAAGCTCTGATTTTATGTGTGCCCATAGCTACTACCACAGCAGCCATACAGAATACAGGAGGTGAGGCTACCCATCCCCGCCTTTTAAAAATTATAAATAAACATGTTCAATTCTAACAACTTTAATAAACAGAATATTTCTCAAACAGACTACCACATTTTCACTTTTTTATTGCTAAGAGATGGGATTTCATTTGTAATGTATAATTCTGAGACTTTGTGGGCACTTACGAGCACTTTAATGCCATAAAATGAGGGAGGTGATGAAGATACTGAGATAAAGTATCTGTGAAAATAAAGATGATCAATCACAGAGTCATTTTCCCTAGCCAGAGAACTCTCCAGAATCTGTGAAAAGATCATTTGTTGGGAGAAAAAAACAAACCCCAAACCACTCCAATAGGGCTCTTACCAAACATTAGTCACCACTTTCCCAGGAATGACATTCATTCCTCACAGCCTGACAGCCTCAGACAGCAGCTAGCTGTCCAAACTCATCCAGACAAAATTGATTATTTTTTTGGTAAGAGGTACAGATAAAATTCTCAAATGAATTACCTGAGAAGTCAGTTTGACATAATATTCCATAAAATCTCTGCTGCTTGGAAGAACTACAAAAAGTTTCATTAACACAGAGCTTCATTCCCTTCCAACTCTGCACACCAACTTCAAGGTGTGTTACAGCATCAAGGCTCAGGTGATTTATACACAGTGAGCTAAAATCACTGCGTCTCAGCCGAATAGTGTGCAATTTTAAGTCGGCCCATCTAACGCTTCTGTTATTTAAACTTTGCACTGCATTTAATATTTGCAAAAGGTCTAATCCAGGGCGTGCATCAGCAACCTACACAGTTATATCTGCACCCAGGTGGTTTTCTACAAAGGGAAGAGAATCAGGCTATGCTTGCACTGGATTGCTTGCTTTTTCTCCTTTCTATCATAGACATATGGTCTCTGGAAGCCCAGAACTTAGACTAATGAAGGCTCTGCTCATCTTATAGCAGCAGTCCCCAACCTTTTTGGCACCAGGGACAGGTTTCATGGAAGACAATTTTTTTATGATTGGGCAGGGGGTGGGGGAGGATGGTTTCCAGATGATTCAAGCACATTACGTTTATTTTGCAGTCAAACCTGTCTGCTAATGATAATCTGTATTTGCAGCTGCTCCCCAGCACTAGCATCACCACCTCAGCTCATCAAGCATTAGAGTCTCATAAGGAGCGTGCAACCTTAGATCCCTCGCACGCACAGTTTACAGTAGGGTTTGCACTCCTATGTGAATCGAATGCCAACACTGATCTGACAGGGGCGGAGCTTATGCAAGTGATGAGGAGCAGCTGTGAATATAGACAAAGCTTCACTGGCTTGCCCACTGCTCACCTCCTCCTGTGCAGCCCAGTTCCTAACAGGCACAGACCAGTACTGGTCCATAGCCCCGGGGTTTAGGCACCACAGTCTTACAGCACAGCATGTGCTTTCTAAATGATGGGATTCTTGATGGCCACAGGCAGGAGCCTGCCAGCCTTGCGGTCCCCTTCACTCTCCTCTTCCGTCATACATCTCTTCTGCGGGACTGAGGCCCTGGCCATGCCCTGAAGTTTTGAAGGCATCAAGTCTCTCAACCCAACTTCTCCTCTTACTCCAACGACTTCAGTCTAGGGAAAGAGTCCACTAGCTCTTGATAAGCAGAGACTAGAGGAAGTAGGAGAAAGCTGGTGAGGGTATGTTTTATAAGAGTTTAGATCAGTCTCCTGCAGATTTGGGAATCCTAAATGCCATGTGGGGTCCTGCCACCTACTCCGCTGGGTGGCACTGCAGGTGGAATGAGATGGCCTTCTGCCTGTCACTGTCCTGGGTGTGAGGGAGTATGGTGTGTGTGTTTATGGTTAAGATTGTGTGTGTATGGTTGAGCCTTGAAAAAGATCTTCCAACCCAAAGATCCAAGTTAAGAGCACAGAGTTTTGGCAGAGAAAGAAAAATAATGCAAGTTTCAGGGCTACAGAGCAAATGTAATAAGGAAGAACAATTTGTAAAATACTGAATTAGGTTCCTGTGCATAACTGTATTGTTAACACTACTTTATTTTAAATAGACAAGGCCTTCTGCTCTTGTAGAAAGGCCCTTGAGATCAGAACAAGAGGAAAATAAGTCCTGGTAAGGACCCACGTTCTGAGAACACCTTTTAGGGTCTGATGCTCTGCCAGATGGATCTGAGTTCTAGTCATAGCTCTGACGTTAACTACTCACCTGTTATTTATTTACTTGTGGTCTCTTTAAAATGAGGATAACCAGCTCTACCTTCTTCAAAGGCTATTTTTAAGACAACATGATATAACAGAATTGAAAACACTGCTTTATAAACATGAATAAGGTGGTAAACAAATACCTGATTTGTGAATTTGCATGCTGCCAATATATCTATTGCTTGTATCATAAAGTCTCATCTATGATGTTGTAATGATGTCTATTATTGTTTCCTTTAAAACCTTTATATGTATTACTAAGCCGTTCAAAATATAATCCCAAATGTGTACCATCTGTTGGATTGGGCCATGGCAAAGCACTATGTAGTCCCTGAACCTAACCCAAAGTTCCAAGAACTAGACCATCTCTGAACTTCTTACCAACTTAAAAACTCTAATCTGTGCAACAACAATCTCTATCTAGGCATCTCTCATTCTTGCCTTTGGACTGCTGTTTTTAGCAGCTTATTTGTATTTTTTAAAGTTCATTCCCCCACCCACAGGACAGCTACATATATTCCAACACCACTGATGATGGAGTGTTAGGACCAAGCTGGGTATCTGCAGAGTGCTGACTATCCAAGAGTCTGCCTATGACTCATGTCTTGGATTGCCCAGCATTGGGGTGCTGGGAGGTGTCACCGCAACACTTGCAGGATTTGGAAATTCTACCTCAAACTCTACTCCAAAGGTGTTGATTCTGGCTAACTACTTTTATACAAAACAATCCAAGCACTTTGACTCACTTTGGGAATCTGGCATTCTTGGGCTTTTGATATTGAGACAGTGGAAAACTTTTATATCGGTATAGGTGCTGCCAATAATTTTTATCCATTTAAGCACTTGATCTTTTACATATTTACCCAGCAATTTCCAAGGCTCCCATGGATCAGAGTTAGTACTGTTTGTAAGGAGAAATTGCTTCACAGTGCTAATGGTCTTGCACTAGCAGGCACCAGTGAGAACATCTTAGGCATAAGCTTTAATTTTGGTTTTGTACCTTAGAGAAACCTTATAACATATTTTTAACTAGGTGGTAACTTCTTATTGTATTAGCTAATCAAAAGAAACGTAAGTATAACCAAAATGCTATTTTTAGTTTATACTGAATACTATAAAAATATGATTACTTTTTCTACCTTTATTCTTTTGATGTTAATATTTACATTTAAACAGAAAAAATGATAAAAGGAAAGCATCAATGAAAGAAAAGTGCATGACTTTATCCAAAAATACTTCAAACTTTGGCAAACAGGGATTTTTAAAAATTCTAACGCCTTTGCCAACTTAGAATGCCAGTTCCTAACAAAGCTGCAGACGTGAGCAAAAACACATGTGGTTTCTGTGGATGAAACATTTATTAATAAATGATGCAATCATGTTGGGATATTAGTTATATCATACATAAAGATCTCCCATGAATGTACTCCGCTGTTCACAATCCCTGGGTTTTCCTGTGAATACAAAGAAACCTTTGCTCAGGTGCTCGAGGCTGTGCCTCTCCGGCCGCCCCCTACCTCCCCACCCTTCGCCTATGGCGTCTGCTGGTCTCTGATGAGCACCTTCTGATTATCTGTGTCAGTTCAATTTGCTGGGACACCAAGTCATGGGCAGGACATGGAAATACAAGAAGAGGGATCGTGTGGCTTACTTAAATAAAGCTCATTTAATAACAACATTAAAATCTTGATGTGAGACGACCTATGGCCTGGCCTCCTAAAGGCTGGGAGAGCAAGTCTCTCATCTCTTGTTGCAGTTAATGATCTTTTCCTAAACCTGCATCAATCATCAAGTCAACTTCTAGGGATAACATAATTTCTGGAAGAATTAAATCTGAATCTCAGCTGGTAGCGTCCACACAGGTGGGCAACAACAATACAGTCTTCCCGCAGCCCCTGCTCCCAGTTTACAGGGGGGCTCTTCTCCCAGCTCCTCAACCCCCACACTCAGCAGGAAACAGGGCTGTGGCCACAGTGAGCTGGCGCCTTCACCCACAGCAGCGCCGATCTCTGCCACGCTCTTTGGGGTCACCACAAGGCCCTCCTTCTATTCAGAACCATAATGTTCCTGTGCATAAATTATGTGTGGGCCACTGCTGGAAAGGAAACAACAGGGACAAACACGATTCTAACCAGCCTCATCCTGCGGTGTCCATGGCCTTCCTGAGACACGGGAACTGTCCCGAGTCTAGTCTCATCCCCTTCTCGTGGAACTGGATTTCTACCAAGAGCTTCTGCTCACCATTTGGTATGGAAGACATTGGCTTTTGCAAATAACATTCATCGGATGTTTTAGTCAGTATCTGCCCCACTCATAAGGGGAGTAAGAATGAGTCCACAGTGGACCACCCAGGAGTCGTGACTTGCTGCAAAGCGTCTCTCTTATTGGCTCCTCGTTGGTGCTCAAAATCTCTACATTCACATTTCCTTTCCCTTCCCTTCCCTTCCCTTTCCTTCTAGGTTAAGGCATTCATTAAAACCTTCAGTTAAGATATAAATAGTAGGGATGTGAAGGTAGGGAAAAGAAGTGAGGCTCAGAAATTATATTCTGAAAAGCTATCCACACTTTGGTTTGTATCAGTTATTAAAACCTTAGTACAAATTAGTGTGACAACTTGGTTTACCTAGAAGTGCCCCTAGGGAACAGAACACATAGCAGAGAAGCTCGGATGGGAGAATAGAAGGTCAGGAGTTGGGAAGCTCCAAAGCCCGGGACAATGTCCAGAAGACAGACCTGCATTGTGCTGCAGAAGGACAGACTGCTGGCTGTTGGGACAGGGTGGGGACAGGGAGGAGGAAGCGGCATAGAAGGGGGAACAGAAAGGCCCAAAGACAATGTCTGTCTGCTGTGAGTTTGGCTGGGGCTGGCCTTGCTCTCAGCAGAGCAGGTCTCCTGACCTCGGTGGAACAACTGTGAGGCAGTCTGTGCACTTGGGGATTCAGGAGACTCCAGGCTTTCTCACTTTGTTACCTCTCCAGGAGCACTCCACACCTGCACTGAGGACAAAGGGACAGTGTGGCACCGACTGACAGCATCTCCAGGGCCAGGGTAGCGAACTGGACTCCGCAGGGTGTAGGATGCCATAGCAGCCAGTGAAGCAAGCTGGCCTACGGCAAAGGGCATACGGAGTTAGATGCAAAGAAAAGACGTGTGCGTGTGTGGGTGTGCGGATGCAGTGTGCACGCAAGGTAGCAGTGGTGTAGGATAATGGCAGCATTCATTATGTGCTCCGATGCATTTTTAGCTAAGGCCACAAATGACAAATGGTGCTTTAAAGGGAGGTGTGGTCGGGCAGACAGAGAGAGCAAGGGCCTGCTGCTACCCAGGAAGCAGAAAGAAAAGAAAATTTCTCTAGTACCTAGTGACTCCCTACACAATACCTGAAATCTCTGGCACACTAGAGAATTCTGTCAATATTCTCACCAGATATTTTGTTTATTAGACAGATTAAGACTAGAAGAAAATACAAAAAAAATATAATAGCTGCTTCTTTGGCATGATGAGTGTGTTTTGAAAAACTTTTAAATTTGAAATAATTATAGGTTCACATGAAGGTCCCACATTATGTACAGGGGTGTCCTGAGAATCCTTCACCCAGCCTCTGCCAATGTTAGCATCTTACACAAATATAGTACAATGTCAAAACCAGGAAATTGACATTGGAGAGCAAGGCACAGAGCTTATTCAGATCTCACCAGTTACACATGGACTCATTTGTGTGTGTGTGTGCACACGTGTGCACATAGCTGTATGTAGCTTTATCGCATCTGTAGCTACATGTAGCAATCTACCACAATCAAGATATTTAACACCACCATCATCACAGGGTTCTTTCATCTTACCCCTATATAGCCACCTCTTAACCCTCATCCCTAACCACTGATAACCACTAATCTGTTTGAAATTGGCCTTTGTTCACTCAGCATAAATTCCTTGAGATCCATCCAAGTTGTTGTATGCATTAATAGTTCAATCTTTTTATTGTTGAGTAGTATTCAATGATATGGACACATTTAGGTAGCTTCCAGTTTTTGGCTATTACAAATAAAGCTGCTAGGAATCTTCACGTACAAGTTGCTGTGTGAAAAATACATTTTCATTTCTCTGGGATATGTGCCCAAGAATGCAACTGCTGGGTCCATTTTTAGATATGAAAGGAGCTGCCAAACTGTTTTCTGGAGTCGCTGTATCATTTTACATTTTCGCCAGCAATGTATTAGTGATCCAGTTTCTTAACATCCTTACCAGCATTTGGTGTTATCATTATTCTTTATTTTAGCCGTTGTAGTAGGTGTGAAGTGATATCTCATCGTGGTTTTAAGTTGCATTTTTCTAATGGCTAATGATGTTCAATATTTTTTCATGTGCTTATTTACCATCTGTATATCTGCTTTAGTGAAATGTCTGTGTATGTCTTTGGTCCACTTTTATAATCAGATCGTTTGTTTCTTTAATGCTAAGGTTTGGGGGTTCTTTCTATATTCTAGATACAAGTCCTTTCTTGGATATGTGGTTTACAAATATTTTCTCCCAGTCCATAGTTTCTCTTGGCATCCTCTTAGCAGGTCTTTCACAGAGCAAAAGTTTTTCATTTTGCTGAGGTACAATTTATCAATTTTTCGTTTTATGGATCAAGCTTTTTTTTAGCATCAAGTCTAAGAACTCTTTGCCTGGTTCTAGGTCCTGAAGATTTTCTGCCATGTTTTTGTATTAGTTTCCTCTTGCTGCTGTAAGAAATTACACACATTTGGTGGCTCAAAACAACACACACTTATTTTTCATTTTGCAGGTGAGAAGTCTAAAATTATTCTCACTGGGCTAAAACTAGTACGTTGCAGGGTTGCGTTCATTCTGCAGGCTCTAGGAGAGAATCCATTTCCTTGCTTCTTCCGATGTCTAGAGGAGGCCTAGACCAGTGCATGGCCCCTTCCTCCACCTTCAAAGTAACAGCACAGAACCTTCGAATCTCTCACTGGCTCTTCAAGGTTCCTTCTGCCACGCAAGGTAACACAATCACAGGTTCTGAGAACTGGGATGTGGATGCCTTTGGGGGGGCCAGTATTCTATCACAGTTTTTTTTTTTTATAAGTTTTATAGTTTTATGTTTTACATCTAAGTTCAGGATACATTCTGAGTTAATTTTTGTATATGATGTGAGGTTTAGGTTGAGGTTCATTTTTTTGTTTATGAATATCCAATTGTCCTATTAACAGTACCATTTGTCAAAAAAGTGATTCCTTTTTAATCCACTCTATCATGCTCTTTTAGTTGGTGTACTGAGACCAATTACATTAAAAGTAATTATTGTTATGTTAGGATTTTGGTCTGCCATTTTACCCTTTGTTTTTTTTCCTTTTGTTCCTCATTCCTGTTTTTCTTCTTTTTTTGCCTTCATGAATTTTTTTTTCAGTTCCATTTTATTAATAATGTTTCTGAACACACTACTTTGTACAGTTTCATTAGGATTTGTTGTAAGTATTGCCATATACATAGATAACACAGATTACTGGAATCAATGTTTTATCACGTCAGGTGAAGTACAGAAACCTTACCTTCATTTAGAGCTCTTTAACCTCTCTATTTTTAAATACAATTGTCTTAAGTATTTCTTTCTTTTTTTTTTTTTTTTTTTGAGACGGGGTCTCACTCTGTTGCCTGGGCTGGAGTGCAGTGGCGTCATCATAGCTCACTGTAACCTCAAACTCTTGGGCTCAAGTGATCCTCCTGCCTCAGCCTCCCAAGTAGCAGGGATTGTAGGTATGCGCTTGGCTAATTTTTCTATTTTTTTGGTAGAGATGGGGTCTCACTATGTTGCTGAGTCTGGTCTTGAACTTTTGGCCTCAAGTGATCCTCCCACCTTGGCCTCCCAAAGTGCTAGGTTTATAGGTGTGAGCCACCACAGCCAGCCTTAAGTATTTCTTCTACATGCATTGGCCACATCAGATGGAACGACTTTTGCTTCACCATAAAATATGACTGAAGAAACTAAGGAGGTAAAGGATAACCTAATACGT
This sequence comes from Indri indri, assembly GCA_004363605.1. Classification (NCBI taxonomy): domain Eukaryota; kingdom Metazoa; phylum Chordata; class Mammalia; order Primates; family Indriidae; genus Indri; species Indri indri. Next base: position 40,715 of record RJWJ010008060.1, on the reverse strand, counting down.
TTACTTCTATTTTTGACTCATCCTGTTGTTCTTCCCTTTCTGAAAGTCCCAGCTTTGTTCTGTTATCATTTTCTTTCTTGTGGAGAACTTCCTTTAGCCATTCTTTAAGGGTAGATCTACTAGAAACAAAGTCCTCAGTTTTGCTGCAGCCATGCTGGAGACTCGCATGCCTTAAGTAAGCAGTGGCTGGGCCTGTTGGATGAGACCCAGCGCATACCCAGGCGGTACTCTGCAGATACTGATAGGCACCACCTTGACTGCTGGCACCCTGTTAGAGCCGGCTGGATGCCAGGTGGCGGGGCCCAGGCTAAGCCCCCCTTGCCCATGAAGGTGAAGACTGTGACTAGCAAGAGGAAATTAGAGTTGAGGCCAGGTCTTCAGAGAGACAGAGCCCTTAGGAGATCAATCAAGGTGAGGAGAGCTGCAAAAACTATTAAGAGCTCAGCTGGGACCAGAACAGAGTTTTAGAAGTTTGGGTCTGAAATATGTGAGTCCTGGGATCCTTGAACTTCTAAGTGTGAACTTGAGGTCTCAGAGCCATTCCTGCATCCGGTAATCCTCTACAGGCACCAGGCCTGCAGGTACCACATGCAGCACACCCTCCGAGAGGAACACAAGAACACAGCCATCCACAACAGCTGAGACCTCAGATATAAGACAAAAGCCCTTAGGCAGAAGGTCAACCACAATATATACTACCACACCTGGGGCTGAAATGGGTAAAGCTGCGTTGGGTATGGAAGGGTGTGGATTCCACCATGGAGAGCGGAGAGCCGCTGCACTATCAGGATTTCGTTCTTCTACTATCTCTGAATTTTGGAAACTGAAGCCAATATGCAGCTAAAACTTTGTTTCTTGCCCTTTATTTGCTTTTCTATCCTCTGGGTCATCTGGTTAGTGGATCAACATACATAGTTGTGGATCATGGGATGTGTTATGTTTCTAGGTCAGTGTGCTAATACCTGGCTAACCCACATCTTGAAATGTTCAGGTAATAACTAAGGTTAATTTCCATTTAATATATTTTGTAGAGATTTTATATGCATATCATGTATTTATTACTAATATACTCATTATATTGTAAGCAAATACTCCAGGGCAAAATCAGGCACCCGATACATTCAGTACAGTGGTAGAGGGAGAAACTGAGCCCGACCTTGGCGCCTGTGCAGCATTCTCACGGGGGAGGCAGGAGAGGATCTCATGTGAGAACCAAGAGAGACTGTCTCACAGGAGAATTAAGAGAGGTCACTCCGAGCAGAGAAGATGGTATGAACAAAGGCACATAGAAGAAAAATCCCGGGGCACGTTAGAGGAGTAGCAAGCTTACCAGTTTGGCAGGTGCTTTGGGTGTGCGGGACCAGGGGTAAGTAGTGGGAGACGAGGCTAGAAAAGTAAATGCAGGCAGATCACAAAAGATCCTAAAGACCAGGCTGGGAGTTTGAACATACTTTTTGGTAGTGCAAAGTTATCAAACATTTTGGAGCAGAGAAGTGGCATGATCAGAACTGTCCGTTAGATAAATTAATCTGGCAGCATCGTACAGATGGAATGCGGAGACTGGTGGCAGGGAGATGAGGCTTCTATGGAGGGTGCAGAGGGATGGGGAACCTGTGGCTTTGGGCCACACGTGGTCTTCTGGATCCTTGAATGTGGCCTTTTGACTGAATCCAAACTTTACAGAACAAATCCTTTTAATAAAAGGAAGTTTGGATTCGGTTGAGGGGCCACACTTGGGGATCTGGAGGGCCACATATGGCCTTGAGGCCACAGGTTCCCCACCCAACTAAGCAGTGGCTGTGGAAATTTAAAGGAACAGAATCGTGTAGGAGAAGCTATGGACATGGAAATTGATGGGATATAGAAAGTGATTGAGTTTCGGAGCCCAGGAAGGGGAGAGGGCCCGTGGTTTTGAGTCTGGGTGCCTTCATTAGGACAGGTAAGCAATACGAGAGGAGAAGGTGGCAGGAGGGAATGGAGAGGAATGAGATTCTGTGCACGCTGGGTGGCAGGTCTCAGGAGATGGCTGGAAGGGTTGACTCCAGGAAGATCTCAGAGCTAGAGATCTTAATTCGGGAGGCATCTGAGCAGAGAGAAGAGTTAAAGCTCTAGGAATGGATGAGAGGAAAATGAGAAGAATGGCAAGAAAAAGAAAAGAAATGGACCAAAGACTGAACCCTGGTAAGAATAGCAAGAGAATGTAGTAGGATGGCAGCCAAGGACAGATGGCCGGAAGAGGGCACAGGCAGTGGGGTCACATGCTGAGGTCAGGAAGTTAGGGACTGGGAAAGGGCCACAGGCTCGGCCCAGGGATAACTAGGCTGTGGAGGCCCCCAAAGTACAGCTGCCAGAGACCAGCTGCAGCTGGAAGATGGCCTGTGGAAAGAGGAGCTGTCAGTTCCTTTTCTCTTTGGATACATGTGGCTGTTTTTGTTTTGGTTGGGAAAATATAGGAATGGTGTAAGCCTAGGTAGGAAGAGCAACTAAGAAAACAAAAGAGGTGCCTGGGGAGGGAAGGGATGAGGTCAAGGGCACAGAGGAGAAAAGGATCAGGCATTTCTTCCCCTGAGATGTGAGAGAAGCAGGCATGAATCAAGCTAGGAAAAAGCTCAAGGTGGAAAAAAATGGAAATTTAGGATGTTGTTACAAACATACTACACAGCTGACTAGATCATTTTTCTTTTTAATAAAAATACCTTTGGGTTGCTGAAATTAACATGATTCAGTTAGGGCAATGGTAGTTTCCAAATCTGACTAATCATCAAAATCAATTGGGAAACCCTGCAAAAATACAGATTCCTAGGCCCAAACCCAGCTGCACTGAATCTGAATCTCTGGTGGAGGGAGCCCAAGAATCTGCATTTTAAAGTCTCTTCAGTGATTGAGACAGTTACACCGGGTGTGAGACCTCCTGAGTTATGATTTTCAACCGTGGGTGTATATCAGAACCACAGGGCAGTTCTGATGGACCAACACTCTCCAGGTGTACAGGTACTGGTACTGATATTTTTAAAAGCCCCACAAGTGATCTGATGTACACCCTGGATATGAACCACAGTCAGAAGATTGGATTGGAAAAATAAACTATCTGGATAGGATACTTGAATTCACCATACCAATTTGTTCTCTGTTATTTATATCACCCAACAATTTCCTTTGGACATTTCTATCAAAATAGAAACTCCTTCTAACCTGGCTGCTGCTGGTGGGCTGATATGGTTCCCTGTGGCTTTCTGGAGATTTCCCCAGGCAGCCAGGCTTGTGGGGATACCATTTCTGGCTCTACTGGAAAGACACTGGCTTTGGAATTTTTTGGACCCTCTTTAAGGGAAAGCATACATAATATCACTGTTCTTTATCTTAACTCCGCACACAATGTACCTTATGAAAGAAACAATAAAATGTAGAATGGAGGAAAAGATTTTAAAAAAACAATAATGGTTCTTATTTTGCTAATTAGAAAAAAATATTATCACGTATAATTAATTTGGTCAGAAAATTCCTTGCACAATTAGGCTGATTTTTTTTTTTTTTAAAGCAGAGGCAACACACACACACCCACACACAAATCCCACAGAAATGAGAGTCTCATACATAGCTGTTTGGCCTTGAGGGAAGCTGTAAGCCCAGCCCTTTAAATGCGTCTCAAAGAAATACAAATTTTTCTTTTATCCAAAATGATGGTGCGATCCAATTCCTGCTCCAGCAGCCACAACATATCATCTGTTGGACGCTTTAAGTTTATGGCACAGACAGAAACTGTCAGTTCCTCTTCTCTTTTATAGGACATTCACATTTGCATATTCAGCAGACAGTACAAGCTTCAAAGGCCATATTCCGCAAAATGTAATAATCCTACTCCTGAAACACTAAAGATATAATAGTAACATGAAAATATTCTTACCCTGATGAAGGCTGGCTCCAGTTGTGGTTTAGCAAGTCAAAAACTAGTAAACTTGCTTGTAATAACATCCTAAAAATTCCAAAGGTTATTTTTCCCCATCCACAGTTAAAAAGCCATCTCCTACAGAACAGTGTCACATCCGTAGTGTGCCCAGGATGAAGGCAAAAGGATTCTTGCTTACAGTAATTTGTCTGGTTAGAGATTAAAGAAAAAAAAATTCGGTCTTGAAGCTGTCAGTTAATATTTTTAACTTAAAAAAAAGCCATCTTCATGCTTCATGGCAGAACTGTGTGATTTCTGAACAGAGTTAAATTCCTCTCCATATCACATATCTGATAGGTTTTTGCATTTCAGTGCAAAACAAACAAACAAAAGGTTATCCATGAAGTTTCAAATGCCTCTCAGTAACAAAAACTGAAGTTAGGTAGCTTTCTTTGACATCAAATTACCAAAGTATCTCACTGAAAAAAAATCCTCCTTGCAATTAATAAACAAGTTGTGGTATTCTAACAAAGTTCCAAAGCTAAGAATCTTCACATTCCAAATCTTTCCATTCCTGGAAGAGCTTTAGTATTCAGATGTTAATAGGATGCCTTTTTTTTTTTTTTTTTTGGAAATATTCAGGCTAAAGAGTTTGTGAAACAGACTTTTTCCATCCCATGACCTCAGTTTTAGGATTTCTTTCTTGCAAAATTTAGTTATTTTACTTGGCAGATGGCCAGAATTCATTCTTATTTTCTCTTTCCCCTTATATTACTTTCTCTCTTTTCCCTTCTCTTTCCCTTCCTCCTTCACCTGCCTATCTTCTATTCTTTTATGAATTAGGAGTTTAAAGTCCAGTTGGACCTACAGTCTATGTGGTGTTTGGCAGGGTTGCTAGAATTACCAAATGAAAATACAGGATGCCTAATTAAATTGGAATTTCAGGTAAACAACAAATAATTTTTTAGTATGAGTATGTCTATATTGCATGGGACGTACTTACACTAAAAATTATTTCGAGGTATTGCATGTGATATACTAAAAAATTATTCCTGTTTATCTGAAATTCAAATTTAACTGGGCGTCTTGTATTTTATCTGGCAGCACTAGTTTGGAGTTTAAACAGAAGGGATTTAAAAAAAAAACAACAAAGGCATCCATTTATAACTCCTAGAAGAAGAGAAATTTCCACTGCTATCCTTCTGAATGCTCTTCCTTTAAGTGTAATGTCCTCGACGGCATCGTTTAAGTTTATTTTTGACCCATTGAGTTGTCCACAGAGCATGTCACATCCTGATGGTGAAGAAGTCCGCCCCGGGTTTCAGGTCTCACTCAGCATCACCCCAGGCCAGAGCTTGCAAAATTGGTCCCCCAGGCAACATGGGACCTTAGGGGAGCAACAAAACCATGCAAATAAGTTTTAATTGAGTATTTTCCTTCAAAATTTGAACATTAATTTTGGTGCTTTTAAAGGCACTGATACAGTTTTCTCTCCTCAATTCTTACCCTGAGGCAACTGAGTATGATTAGTAACAGATTATTAGAAAAAAACAATAGAATCCAAATGTACTTCAAAACATAATAAAATGATTACTTCTTGGACATTTTGAAAAGGAAGATAAAAATACTGATATGCTTCAGACATTTAAAGCTAAGATACAGATTTTATTACATAAATTATTAATTCAGGAATATTTTTGAACATCTTTAAACCCAGGGTGACACATAATTCCAAAATGTTGTTCTCTTATTTAGAGACACATTAATAGTCAGTATTTTGGAAATATTTTGAAGTTTCATAGCCCAAATGGAGGCTCTGTAGAATTGTGGTTAAAAGTATGGGCTCTAGGTGGGCGCAAGGCCTGCAGTCCTAGCTGCGTGGGAGGCTGAGGCAGGGGGTCACTTGAGCCCAGGAGTTCTAGGCCAGCCTAGGCAACAGAGTGAAGCCTCATCTCTAAAAAAACAAAATTAAGAAATACAAGTATGGACTCAGGAGTTAAACTGGGCTTAAATCCTAGCCCTGTCACAAACTACCTGTGTGACCCTTGCTAAGTTTCTTAACCTCTCTGAGCATACATTCCTTATCTGAAAATGAGGATAACCACCCCAGAGAGCTGTGAGAATATGAGTAAAGTGCTCGAATGGTACTGAGAACCCAGTAAATGCTCAGGACATTTTGGGAGTGAGGGTCATATCACCTAGTCTAAACTGTCGATAGAAAAATAAAGCTCACACAGTCAGAGAATGTCTCCACTTTTATAACTGACTCATGAGAGAAAAAATTTTTTCTTGTGGTCAAATGAATATTTTTTTCCAAAATTATAAATAACAATATTTTATGTATTTACTCATTTAATAAAAACCTCCTTGTTTTCAGAGTATACAACTTCTGGGGTTATGTGAAATTAGCATCATACTGTTCCGAGAAGTGAAGCGGTATGATCGTCAGTTCTATCCAACTATTAGTTATTTTTCTTGTCTCGTCCTGCTTATTATTCTATTTACTCCCTGAAACTCCGAAAGCAAATGAATAACACTCTTTCTCTCTCTTACCCCCCAAAGCCAATTAATCTAACTCAATCCTCTAGCTTTAGCGTAAAACAGACTGTCAAATGAAACAGTCCCAAATCACTGGGTTTCCAGCCATCTGGAAACAACCTTGAATTTCATTTGTTTATTTCTTTTTATTATACCACAGCTAAGGTGTCTGTGGTCTGAGGCAGTGATAAAAACGAGTCCTTTCGAGTCAGACACTGCTGGGGTAAAATCCTGGCTTGGCCACGCTACTTGCATGTGTGAGTTCTCTGAGCCTCGGTTTCTTTATCTCTAAAATGAGAGATTTTAATGTTTGTCTTTTTTTTTTTCAGTTGCTGTGAAGATTCACAGAGTTGATTCATCTGTAGGGTGATCCTGTTTCAAAATATACCTGTTGTCCCTGCATAATTGTTATCTCATATTACATAATTATCCTATTTTTATAAAGCGTTTCCGCCTGCCTGGCATACAGTTACTATTCACTATTTGTTACCTCCTAATCATGATACACCAACGCCTATAGTATTCTAACTGAACGCTTGAAATTCCATGGAATCTTTATTTTTAAAGCAGGAATGGCCTTTTTTAACATAAAAAAGTAAACGCATGCCTGTGTGTGAAAGTTTGGTCACCTGCCCATTACCCCTGCCCTCCCTGTCCCTTTGGATATTTCAGTCATTTAAGAAGCAAAAAGTGGGGGTGGAATTCTCGGTGGTAGAACCTCAGAGGCAGAGGCTAACGTATCTTACATGCTTTGGTGGGCCCACGTGAGCACAGCTTTACTAAAATACACCCTGCCAACAGCAGAAGGCCCTCCGAGGTGAGCAGGTGGGCCGAGGCTGGGAAGCTGTCACTCGACTTCTGCCAGCTACTGGATTGCCAGATGAATTCCAGACTGCGGCCTCTGCGATTTCCAAGACCCCCGTCACTGCACAGAAATACCATGCTCAGTCATCGTCTGGAGCCAGGCTTCCTCAGCCCCCTCTCCCCAGCCTCCTCACCGGCTCTGTGGGACGCAGATCTCTTGACAATAGGGGCGGGCGGAGGGCAGACATTAAGGGCTTGCTGGGAAATACCAGCCCTTTGCTCAGATATGTGATTTTTTCCTTAACATCTCTTCTACCTCATGTGCCCTCTGCACCAGGCCTCAGACCTGACGTGGTGCTGCCAAGCGGCCCTGAAGCGTGCCAAACCCGGCTGGAATCTTGGCTCTGCTGCTGCCAGCTGTGAACCCTCCACGAGCCAACTCACTTTTCTGAGTCTTCTTTTTTCTCTTCTGTAATATGAGATGCAATAATGTAGTAATACATCTCATCGCATTGTGGGGATTAAATAAGACAATGTGTCCAGTAGGATGCCTGGTAGGAAATACATATTTAATGCATGGGAAGTATCATTACGGTCCCAGGCTGAGAAGGGCTGGGCATTAGAGGCACGCAGGTGCAGAGATACCGCGCTCTGGGAGTGGGGGGTGTGGAGACTCAGTTTGCATACATACAAGCTGCATTTTGGAGGTTTACATCTTAATTAGAATCCGAAGAAGAGAAAGAATAAATCCAGCTAATGGTATTTCTGAAAGAAGATGCACAAAATGCAGTGAATATATTCCAACCATCTTTTTGTGTTTTTATGCCTTCATTTATTCATACCAATACTTTCTTATTGAATAAGTACTACGTTCTAAACGCTGGGAAAGGCTTCGACACATGAGCACCAGTTAGCTTTACGAAAGATAATACTGGGAGGAAGCACAGCCAGTCGGTTAATGTCAGGCAATATTTATTGATTACTCACTGCAGTCAATAAATATGGTAATGTGAGCCACACTCTTCCACAGCCTGACGACTCAGAAAAATGTTGCCATCTGCTCAGGCCACGGTGAATACAGAGCAGCTAAAGTTTATTAATTAATGTCTCTGTGGACTGGAGGAGCTCACCGCGAACATGCCAAACTCACTTCTAGAGACTGTCCGCCTTCCTCGGAAGTGAAGTAAGCAGTTGCTCACGTGGTCTACATAGGGGTCACTGCACACTTCCTTCTCCCATGACATACACCCCAAATACCTACTTCTTGAGCCCGTGAACAGGGCCTAAAATTTTCTGAGCTGTCAGTCCTCCGAGTTAAAGCTTTCCTAGGTCCTGCGGAATGTTACGGGTTCTCTGAGGGGCAGGGAGCTGTATAAACTAGTCACGTCCTGGCAGAGAGAGAGGGCCTGGGTAAGAACCGACTCACCGGTTGCAAATTTTTGGACAAGCTCTTTCAGCCTTAGTTTCCTTGTTCTTCATCTGTAAAACGAGGGAAGAAGAACCCACCTTTCCAAGTGATTGGGAGTGAAAAGATGATTTACACAAAGCGACTATGCCTGAGTTAGAAATACGGCGGGGCCCAGGACACGTTATCTCCTTCTCCTTCCTCATTCCTTCAGCACAAAGCATCTCATTAGTTGGTCAGTAACCTATATTGTGTTTTGTGAACAGTGGCTGATGAAAGTGAGTTTGTGTGGTTGTGACCTGCATTTGTTATAAAAATACGAAGAACAAAAAATGTCAGAGTAATGGCAGGTAATGTCTGCAACACTTTTGCTTCAGTACACCCATTCTCACAGGATGTGGTGTAAAATGTACTTCTGACTGGGTTATATTCCAAAAGTTTCAGGTGGGTACATACCCGAAAGAATTGGAAGCAGGTACTCAAAGAAATATTCACATACTCATGTTCATAGCAGCATTATTCATAACAGCCAAAAGGTAGAAGCAACCCACGAGTCCATCATCGATGGATAAATGGATAAACAAAATGTGGTCTATCCATACAATGGAATGTTACTCAGCCTTAAAAAGGAAGGGAATTCTGACACGTGCTACAACGTGGATGAACCTTGAAGACATTACACTATGTGAAATAAGCCAGACACAAAAGGACAAATACTCTACGATACCACTTACATGAGGAATCCAGAGTAGTCAAATTTAAAGAGACAGAAAGGAATGGTGGTTACTAGAAACTGGGAGGAGTGGGAGAGTGGGGAGTCGATGTTTAATGGATGCAGAGTTTGAGTCTGGGAAGATGAAGAAATTCTGGAGATGGATGGTGGTGATGGTAGCACAATATGTGAGTGTGCTTCACGCCACTGAACTGTACTCTTAAAAATGGCCAAGATGGTAAATTTTATGTTATGTGTATTTTGCCACAATTAAAATTTTAAAAAATTAAATTACCCCCCCCCCCAAATTTGAGGAACCCTAACCTAGATAACCCCTGAGGAGAGGTACGTTTGGATGAAACCCAGGCAGAGAGGAAAGAGAAAGTGTGCACCTCTGGGCAACCCACACAGGGTACAGGGGAGCAGACCCCCTAATTTTGCTGGAAAACTCTCTTTTATGACCTCCAGGACCACAGACCTTTCAGTCCGATGTAAGAACACAGAAGATAAGGTTTGCAGTCTTGTTCTGTGATGGCGTCATTTCCAGCTGACATTCTCGTGTTTTAGTGTTTTAATCTGAGAGTACAATGAATACGACAGCAAAGCCTAATCTCCCTCCTCACCGTCTCTTCTTCAGAAGCAACAGCTGCCCAGCCTAAAGCCAACTCCTTGGTACCTGAAGATTGGTCAAAGCCTCCTTACCCACTGGGTGAGCCACGCCCCTCTGCAGGGCTGCAGTCTGGTTTGTGCATCTGTATAAAAGGGTCTAAGAAACCCTAAGGGGCCCTTCCTAGTTCATTTTTTACTCTTTGTGTCTAATAGCTGGAGAAACAGGATCTGGCCGACTTTCTCTAGGCAAAGGCTGAATATTTGGTTTCTCATTTTCTTAGCCGACAGGATCCTGGCAAATCACTTAAACAGATACAGAAAGGAAGTCTCTGGGGACAGACACCTCATAGACTAAAAGATCAGCCACAGTTCATCATTTTTGACACATATCGCTATAGCCAAAATAAATATCAGGAAGGTTTTAAGTTTCTCTGGAAAAAAAAAAATAACATCTTTTGGTAACAATTCTCAAATTGACTTTGATCTCTCAACTTCCAGACCCTGTTATGTGATCGGTTTGTGTAACCTTCTTATTAAATGCACATGCATAAACGATAGATTTCTATACATGTCCAGCACACAATTGTTCCTCTGTATTTTTTCTCTACATTTAACATTTTCTATGATAGTGGTACAATGAGCTAAATGAGGAATTTTTAATGAATCCTTTTCATTGATATAGACAGGTTGTACCTTTCATCTTTATAAATGACTCACAGAGTTGCACATTATACATCTGGAAAAGATCTTTGGGCATCACCTAGACCTGCTCTGTGCCACCAGTAAGTGATGCTCATGTCTTTCAAGATGTTCAAAATAGAAGTCAGTGGTGGAGAGAAAGTCTTTAGCCTCCTTCAGGCCGTGCACCCTTCACTCTGGAGGGAGGCAAAGCCATGCACTCCTTGCCAAGGGCCCTGTCCTCTCAAGGGTTGGAGGAGGGCTTGCTCTGGTTAACATCTCTGGGGTAGACTGACCGCTCAGTCTTTCTTCTCCACAGCTTCATTAGAAGACCTTTCAAAAATTTCTAATAATTTTTGTTTTTACCATCCTTAACTCTAAGTTTTCCACTTTTTTTTTAAAAGAAGAGATTAAGATTCTAATAAGACTCTGATCAGTACCAACTGCGGATTCAAGGTTGTTTTCTACCTTTGACAAGTCATAAATACTGTTATAATAGCAGTAACAATGAAATCAATGAATGCCTTCTAGGTAATGGGCACTTTCTATGTATTAATTCCAACTATGGTATTAACTTTTGAAGAAGGAACATTTCACGGGTCACTCTAATTCTATCTGAGATTATAATAATTTCCATTACTGCATAATATAAACACATGGACAGACCATTTTCCTTCTACCTCATTTTATTTTTTTCTCCTAGGAGTTTAATACTTTGTGTTTAATCCTATTTCCTAAATTTATAAAGATCATTTTAAATCTCCATTTATTCTTTAAGGCCAGAGTTAATTTGTTCAATTGAGGGCCATCTACAAATGTAGAAGGGCATGCCCTTGGGATTTTTCTATAAGCCTATGATTGACCTTTGACTCAGAGTGGATTTTTCAGTGGTGGGCAAATCTGGATTAAGCAAGCACCGTGATCGTCCCAAATTGTGGCCTTCACAGAATTTTGGAAATCTTCATTTGCTTATTCCTAGAATTTTTCTATTACAGATGACAATTTAGTTGGCCTATCCTCCTCTTCAGGTATTACCTTGATCACTCGGTCTGCCTGGGATAGTTACTGTCTGCTGAGGAACCACACAAGAGCTCTGTGATAGCAACAGAACGAGACAGTGGCTAAGAACTTGGCTTCCAGGATCTGAATCTTGGGTTCAGATCCTGGCTTTGCCACTCTAAGCTATCTAAATGTAGGGACACTGGTTAGTCTCTTCTGGCTTGTAAAATGGGAGTATGACTGGATTATTGTAAGGGCCACAGGGGATAAAACATGTCAAGTGCCAAGAGTTGTACCTTGCCAAGGTAAGTGCTCAAAACAGGTTAACTGTTATTATCATTAGGTAGAAAAGCTGTCACATAAATATTTTTATCCTTTCTCTATTTTTTAGTTCTTATTTTCAGTTGAGGTAAAACTTATATACAGTGAAATGCACAGATCTTAAGTGCAAAATTCAGTGAGTTTTGATAAATATATACATCCTTGTTACATAGCTCAAATTAAAACATAGAACCTTCCATCAAGTCAATCCAAATTATGTGTCAGGTATATGTATTGCAAATATATTCCCCTAGGTTGTGGCTTGCCTTTTCATTTTGATGACATATTTTTAATCTTGATGAAGTCCAAGTCATTAGAACTTTATGTTGCATGGTTTTGTGGCCTCTGTAAGAAATTGTTGCCTATTCCCAGTATGTTTTTCTCTAGAAGCTCTGTTGTTTTCGCTTTTATATTGATGATCCATCTCAACTGCATGTGGTATGAGATGCGTTTTCCCCCCAGTGATTGTTCTGGCACCATTTGTTGAAAAGACTTGGCTTTCCTGACTGAACGACTTTGGTGCTTTTGAGGAAAATCAATTGACTATATGTGCGTGGGTCTATCTCTTGACTCTTATTTTGTTCCTTTGATTTATTTGTCTGTACTTATATCAATGCCACACTATCCTAAATTACTTTAGTTTTATAGTAAGTATTGAAATCAGGTAATGTATGGCCTCCATCCTTGTTGCTTGTTTTGGCTATGTAGGTCCTTTGCTTTTCTATAAAAATTTTAGAATCAACCTGTAAGACCATTTTTTACAAAACATCCTGCTGATTTTTGATCAAGATTGTGTTGAATCTATAGCTCAGCCTGAAAAAAACTGAGTTATTAACACTATCAAGTCTTCCAATTCATGAACATCTCTCTAAAATTTCTTAAATTTCTCTCATCAATGTTTTGTATTAATAGTTTTCATTCGTACAGGTCTTACATGTCTTTTGCTAAATTTATTAAGTATTTTATATTTTTTATGTCATTATAAATGGAATTGCTTTTTAAATATCATTTTCCAATTACTCATTGTTAATAAACAGGAACACAATAGATTTTTAGATACTGACCTTTATAATTTATTTACTGATTGTAGTAGTTGTTTAGTAGTTGTCCTTAGGTTCTTAAGACTTCCTCTATAAACAATCAGTCTTTTCGATCTTTATGTCTCTTATTTCCTTTCCTTGCTTTATTGCACTAACTAGAACCTCCAATAGAATGCTGAATAGTGGTGATAAGAGCAGACATCATTGCTACATTCCTGATCTCAGGAGGAAAGTGTGTGGAGTTTCAACATTGAATATGATGTTGGCAGGTTTTTTTTTTTTTTTGGTAGAAGCCCATTATTACATTAAATAAATTTCTTTCTATTTTTTTTTTCTTTTAAAATCAATGAATGGGTGGTGCATTTTGCCAAATGCTTTCTCTGCATCTACTTAGATGACCATATGGTTTTTCTCCTTCATTCTATTAGTATGGGGGATTACATTAATTGATTTTCTAATGTTAAACCAACCATGTGCTAAATCCTACTTAGTCATAATGAATTACATCCTTTTCACATATCACTAGATTAGATATGCTAATATTTTGTTAAGAACTATTACATCAGTGTTTATGCAAACATGGGGTACTGGATTATAATTTTCTTTTCTTACAAGGTTTATGTCAGGCTTTGGTATCAGGATTACACTGGCCTTATACAATGAATTGGGTAGCTTTCCTTTCTCTCTTTTCTGAGTTTGTGCAAGACTGTTAGTTTACTCATTGGTGTTCCACTGATATAAACATTTGTTATTTAAAGTTTTGTTAGAATTTACCAGTGGAACTATCTGGCCCTGAAGGAATTCTCTTTGTGGAAGAGATCTGATTACGAATTCAATTTCATAGCAATAGGGTCATTCAGATTTTCTATTCATTTTGTGGTAATTATGATAAATTCCATTTTTCAAGGAAATTGACTATTTCCTCTGAGTTGTCAAATTAATTGGCAGAAAGTAGCTTATAACATCCACTTATTATTGTTTAAATACCTATAGCATATATGATGATGTCCCATCTTTCATTGTTGAGGTGGGTAATTTGGGTTTTTTTCCTTGATCAGTCAGTCTTGCCAGTGTTTTGTTAATTTTATTAATTTTCTCTTTTGTTTGTTAATGTTTGTTCCTATCTTTATTGTGTACTTCCTCCTAATTATCTTGAGTTTAATTTATTCTTCTTTTTCTAGCTTCTTAAAGTAGATATATCATTTACTAATGTTAAACTTTGTACTTTTCAATATAAGCGTGTAAAGCTATAAATTTCCTTTTGTGGTGATTATTGTTTTAGTGAATTCTACAAATTTTCATAAATTATATTTTCATTCAGTCAAAATTACTTCCTAATTACTTGTGATTTATTCTTTAACTCAAAGACTATTTAGAAGTGTTATTTAATTTCCAATACTAGGGATTTTCTAGATATTTTATTGCTTTTGACTTTCAATGTAATTATATTAATAATCACAGAACATACTCTGTAAAATTTTCATTCTACAAAATTTACTGACACTCCTTTTATATTATTCACAAAAAAGTCTACCTTTGTGAATACTTCGTGTGCATTTGAAAAATTCTGTATTTTGCACTTGTTGGGTATAGTGTTCTATAAATGTCAATTAAGTCAAAGTGGCTGATGAAGTTGTTTAAATATTATATACACTTCCTAACATTTTGTTTAATTTTTCTACTAATTGCTGAAGAAAGAGGTATTAAAATCTCTAATTATAACTGTAGTCTTATCAGTTTTTGTTTCATATATTTTGAAGATCTGTTAGTAAATATATACGTATTTATGATTATTATATCTTTCTCATTAACTGATCTTTTTAGCATTATAAAATGTCCCTTTTTATCTCTTGTAATATTCTTTGCCTTGAAGTCTATTTGGTGGCATTAATATAGTCACACTAGCTTTCTTATGCTTTTTTACACAGTTTATCTTTTCCATCTTCTGGCCCCAACCTATTTGTGTTGTTATATTTAAAGAGTGCATCTTTTAGACAATAAGTGGTCTTGATTTTATAGCCAGTCTGATAATATTTTCCTTTTAATAGTAATTTTCAGTCCACGCTATGGTTTGGATATGGTTTGTTTGTTCCCACCCAATCTCATGTTGAAATTTGATCCCTGACACGGTGGTAGTGGGAGGTGGGGCCTAGTGGGAGGTGTTTGGTTCATGGGGGTGGACCCTTCATGAATAGATTAATGCCCTCCCTGGAGGGTGAGTGAGCTCTCCCTCCTGTGACAATGGATTAGGTCTAGAGGGGATGGATTACTTCCTGTTAGAGTATGTTGTTATAAATCCAAGATGTCCCTCAGCTTTCCCTCTTCCAACATGCCTGCTCCCCTTTTGACCTTCACTGCCATGTTCTGATGCAGCACAGAAGCCCTTACCAGAAGCCGGGCAGATGCAGGCACCATGCTTCTGGGATAGCCTGAAGAACCAGAGCTAAATAAACCTCTTTTCTTTATAAACTACCCAGTCTCGGGCATTCTGTGATAACAACACTGAACAGACTATGACAGTCCATTTACATTTAATGCAGTTATTAATATGGCTAGGTTCAGGTTTACTGTTTTTCTATTTGTTTTCTATTGATACCTTCTGTTTTGCATCTCTGTTCTTTCTTTCCTGTCATCTTTTGTGTTAATCTAATTTTTTTGGTATGTTATTTTATAATAATTCCTCCAATGACCTTCAGTTACTGCTTTTGGGTATTTGTTTTTAGTGGTTCCTCTGGGCATTACACTATGCACCCTTATGATATCACCAATATACTTAGATTTAATACTGTACCACTTCACATAAAAGTAAAAACCTTGCAGCTGTGTAATTCCATCTGCCCTCCCTTATCCCTTGTGCTATTTTTGTCATATATTTTACATCTGCACACATCACAAGTTCCACAAAACAATCTTTTATTATTTACTTTAGTAATTTTTCACATTTACCCATATATTTATTATTTCCTGTAAATATTTTCTTCTTGTAGGTCTGAGCTTCCATCTGATCTTATTACCCTTCAGCCCGAAACATTTCCTTTGTCAATTTATTGTAGTGAAGGCCTACATGAATTCTCTCAGATCTTGTATATCCAAAAATGTCTTTATTTTACTGTCAGTTTTGAAGGATATTTTTCCTCATTTGGAATTCTGGCTTGACAGTTCTTTATTTTTCTCTTTTGGCCTTTTAGCACTTGAAAGATGTTTTTGCATTGTATTGTAGCCTCTGTGTTTATGATGGGAATTCTTTAGTTAATTGTATCCTTGTTCCCCTGTATATAATATATCATTTTTCTCTGCCTTTAAGATTTTCTCTTTATCTTTAGTTTTCCACAATGTTCCAAGGTGTGGTTTTATTTGTATTTATCCTGCTTAGGGTTTGCTGAGCCTCTTGGATATGTAAGTTAGTGTTTTTACCCAGTTTGGGAAGTTTTCAGCTATTATTTCTTCAAATTTTTGGGGGGTGGTGGTTATTTTCTTTCTCCTCTCCTCTGGTACTCTAATGAATGTATATTAGACTGCTTGATCTTATCTCATAATTCACCAAGATGTCGTTCTTTGTTTTTTAATCCTTATTCTCTCTGTCCTTCATGTTGAATAATTCTTACTGATCTAAGTTTACTGATCCTTTGTTATTTCCACTCTTCCTTTAACACCATCCAGTGAATTTTTCATTTCAAATATTATACTTTTCAGTTCCAGAATTTTCATATGGTTCTTCTTAATAGTTTCCATTTCCCAGCTGAGATTTCCCTTCTTTTCAGTCATGATGACCACGTTTTTCTTTATATCCTTGGACATATTATAATAGCAGCTTTAAAAATCTTGTCTGAAAATTTCAATATCTAGGTCACCTTAGGGTCTATTATTGTGGCTACATTTTCTCTTGACTGTGGATCACATTTTCCTATTCACATATCCCTTAATTTTTAATTAGATATCAACATTGTGAATGGTATTTTATAGAAATCATAGACTCTGTTTTCTTCCTTTAAACGGTATTGATTTTTTTGTTCTATCAGGCAATTAAATTTTTAGCCGATTTAGCTTGAACTTGTGGATGCTTTGTGTTACACTTTGTTAGGGAGGATCTGTGTTGGTTTTGCCCTTCGTTTTAGCATGACTCCTTTACTCTGAAAGCATAGCCCCTCTGAAATTTCAACGGAAAACCTGAGGTGTTTACCAAGCCCCTCTAACTTGGGTGGGATTCAAACTCCAAACTCTACAGGCAGTTTACCTGTAGGCAGTAGGCAGCAGTTGAAATCTCTGCTCAGCCTTTTCAGCTGTCTAGTTATTGTTTTCCACTGGTCTCATTGGCATCTTCCCCACAGAGATACAGTTTAGCTGTTATTCAAAGATTGATGGGAATTTATATACAGAACCAGGGGCTCTCTTCTTTATGGCTCCCTCCTTTCTGGGATTTATTTCCTTAATTCCCAGCCACTCTGGCAGCCCTGAACTTTATCCTTTGCCATCTCAGGGCATTACACTTGTGGTTTTCTCGTTGAGTTCTAGTTGTTCTTCATGGACTAGGTGTGTTCTCAGGGGAGAAGCTGTATAAATGCAGTTCTCCCCCAGTCCAGTGCCCTTCTTTCAAGGATCAAATTTCCTACGTTCTCTGCCTTCTTGTGGTTAGAATACAAATAGCTTTTTTTGAAATATTTTGTACAGAGTTTATAATAGCTATCTGCAGGGAGTTAGCCCAATATAAGCTCTTCCATCGTTAACATGAACATAACTGGAACTCTGTCAGATATTTTATGTTTTCATATGTGTGTATGTGTAAAGATTAAATTCTTTCTTTCATCTTCCTGAATATTCGTAGGATCATTAAATAATATACCCTGAAAGGATCCTCAGGTGTTGTCCAGACTACTCCTTCCTACCAGGCAATGACTATCTAAAACCAATCATAATTAATCTCCTGTTTGTAAAGAGTTCAGGGAGGAATGATGCTTCTTTACGAAATAAGTTCTGTCTGGAGATTCCCAACTTTATACTACAATTTAAGCCCATATAATGGCTTTAAACAACTCAGGGTCATAGAGTTATACAGACAGAGGGATGTATAGGCATTGCTGAAGCCAGGTCTGTCCCACCGTGCCATGAATATGAAAGAGGTCCCTTTCCCAGTGCCTGTGTTTGTTATCTCCACTTTTCTTTGCTCTGCTTCACCTCTTTAGCTCTTACAGAGCCCATAATTTTTCATCTATTTTACTTTGGCTCTCTCTCCTTGTACCATTCTCTGAAATCTGTATATCCCTGGTTCTGTTCACCTGGCTTCTAAATCATTCTGATAGCCTCTGATCCTTAATGTTACAGGCCAAACTGTTTCTCCTCCAAATTCATATGTTGAAGTCCTAACCTCTAACACCTCAGAAGGTGACCTTATTTGGAGATAGGGTCTTTACAGAGGTAATCAAGTCAAAATAAGGTCATTAGGGTGGGGCCTAATACAATATGGCTGCTGTCCTTATAAAAAGGGACACAGAGACAAATATGCACAGAGACAAGATAGGGTGAGACGCACAGGGAGAAGATGACCATCTACAAGCCAAGGAGGGAGGCCTGGGACCCATCTTCCCTCACATCCCTCAAAAGGAACCAACCCAACCAACACCTTGATCGGGGACCTCCAGCCTCCAGACTTGTGAGAAAATAAATTTCTGTTGCTTACACTAGCTAGTTTATGGTACTTTGTCATGGAAGCTCTACTAAAGTACATTTACCACTTAAAAATAATCCAATCCCAGTTTTCCTACTTGATTCTGACTCATGGCTTTGCTTTGTCTCTTGAGACCCACACCCCTTGGTGTGGAAAATGGACAAAAATTAGAAGGCTTATGTCTTAATTTGTCACTGAAGTTGAATGACCTTTCTGATCCTCAGATTCCTTATCTGTAACACGGGGATGTTTTCCGTGACCTACCTACCTAAAAAAGCTCAAATGAGGTACTGCACATAAGAATGTAAAATGCTACACAAATCTAAGGCATCTGGTGTCTCACTCTCTATTCACAACATGCAGCATCTCGTGCCTAATTATAACAGAACCACCGTTAGAGGTTTCTGAGAGGTTTCAAGTTCAGAATGCTCCACTTCTAAGAGAGATGCTTACAATCTATTATTTCTAGTTTAAGAGGGAGGATGGGAGGCAGATGACAAAGGAACTGCTTTACTCAGAAAGGCAGGAATGTGGGGTAGTCCTCTGAGCTTCCACTATTCTTACATCTCCAGAGGGTTTAAAGGTAATTCCTCAGACAGCTTATTTATTTTTATACATGTTACAAGAAATAAGGTACTGAGTAATGGAAACCAATTCTTTTAGGAAATGGACTTTTTAGAAGCACATAAGGAAAGGGGTACTTTAATGGCACATCAAACTGCCTTAACAAAACTGATGCCTACTGAATGTGATTTTACAATACATAAAATTAAATGCAGGATGCTAGCAACTTCCAAACATATTTTGTTTTTTCCCTTAGTTTTTAAAATAATTTTTGTTGTTGAGAATTTGAAAACTTATTTCTACAATAATTAACACTTTTATAAAATAATCTATAAAAAATATGACTTACTCCTAAATAGCTTACATGCTAGTTGCATAAATTTTTACGTAGTCTCAAAGGTTACTCAAAAGAACAGAATTTTTCAATGATTCTACCCTTTCAGTTCTCTATAATGCCTCCAGATGGCATTAAAACCCTTTCCCCATTATATTTTGCAGCACACACAAAAAATTAAAAATTAGTAATATTTTAACCATTTAAGACCAGTCATATTCATTATATAATCAGAAACCATGACAACTGAACTTTTTAGAATTTTTAGGTTAGTATCTTAAGATAGACAAACGTATAATTATATCTCTTATGAAATATATAGCTATCCTGTTCAGCCAAAGGATTTTTCTAGACTGAGAAACAGATCTTGGACAAAATAAGATACTCATTATTATATCACCAACTGTGATTTCTAATCAATAGCACTTCAAAAGTGCTTAGTAATAAGAGTACTATCCACACACAGATGAATTCACAAACCCTGCCTTATAATAAGAAGACATATCTCACTCCTCAGATGTGATAAAAATAAAACTTTTACAGGAGCAAACCTGTTACTGATTCCCATGGAGCTAAAATAAAGTCATTTGTCAGCTCATAAATTATTATATTTAAATGCTGGTATATCATTTGGCATCAAATTAATCATTAAAAACTTTTTTGAGAATATTGAGAGGAAAAAGACAAAGCAGTGCGAGAAATACACATTTTGTAAGAGCTTTTCCTTGTCTTTTAAAAACTGCTTTTGTTAATTCGAAAACAATCAACATACTCTTGAGATTCCAGAGATATCTATAATTGTATTTTTCACATAATTCAAAGGTGAGGTTGCAGATGGAATGGCCTTGTATTCACAGGTGTGTGTGGGACAGAGTATCTCCTAGTAAGTGCAAAAAGTTCTGCAATTCTTAAGACAGTGCTGAAAGTCTCCAACCAAATTCTGAAGGGCTTACCTCCTTTCTCCCCTCCTGTATACATCCTTAAATCTCATTACATTTCTACTATAAAGACAAGCATTTGCATTTTTCAAGATTCCTCTTACTATGCTAAAGCACAAAAAACCCCTCAAAATGCATCTGCACTCGAAGCATTTAAAATGACATTATCATGAGAAAAGAGAACCATGGGCTTCCTTCCATTATTATTATTACTATTACAAGATACTTGCACTATCTCATTTTATAAGGCATATTAAAGAACAGTCACCTCTGATAGAAACACGAAAGAGACTTACGATGTATTCGATGTGCCATTGTCTGGACTCTCTGGCTCCGCATCACCTTTCTCTTAAAAAGGAAGCAGAAAAAAATACCGACATGTGAATCTTACAGTCTTTAAGATTTAAGAGAGATTAAATATATTTCCATGTTCCTATTAACAATCTTTCAAAATGTGTAGCAGGAGGCTTTTAAAGTATCTTTTATTATCTGAGAACCGGATTTGCAAAATAATTTCTTCTTTGCAATGCAATTGCCCAGGCTCAGATCTGTGAGTAGGTACTAAGGAGCTATTTGCAAACAACCAGAGGCTTGGAGTGGAGACCTTGCCAGAAGATGAATATCTTACAGATGGAACGTGTTTCCTTCTACTTCACTTCACAGAAAATGTAAGGAAATAAACCCATTAGCATTCTATATCCAAGGCACTTTGAACTTTGATCCCTTCTGCTAACGCAAGCCAAACCAGGCCAGGCTGAATCAGAACTTGGAGAAGAGAATTTCACAAAACGCTGAGGTTGCACCATAGGTCACAAGATCCCCCCCAAATTATACCCCATGGAGTGCCCTGGCGAAAGTTTTGGGGGCCCCCAAGTTAAAGCAGAGTTAAGATGTAAACCAGAAATCCTTCCTGAACACCTGAAAGGCTAGTTGAAGAAATGTTGCTGTGGGCTGTGGTCACTGAGGATTTAACAAATTTTAGTTCGGGGAGCCTGGAACCAGTTCACTTCTAGCAGTTTTAAAAGGCAAATTCCTCTTGCAATAGGTGTAATGTAATTCCTAATCTTCTAGCCAATCGGTGGTTTGCACCGTGCATCCTCATTTTGTAAGGAGCTTCTCTGTGTTTCCTTGAGGCTTGGGGATGGAAGGAGAAGGGTCATTCATGACTGAGAGTGTGAGTTAGCTGTGGCTGCTGATGGTGCACAGCGCTAAGAAACCCCAGAGAAGGCTGTGAGCTGCAAGAAATGGGCCTGATGGTGGCAATCTGCTTTGCTGTGCTCTTTCGAGTCAGGCCTGGACGTCTCTGGAACCCCTTGGCTTACTACTGTACGAAGCCACTTTTGTCAGCTGTCAACATTAGCTTGTGGTCACCTAGTCTCAGGAATGACTCCCTCAATCACACAGTGAACACATCCCAAAGTTACTGCCCCAACTGAACGCAAAAGCTGACTTCATATTTTCATCTCTTTTTTCTTGTAAGAATCAACAGTTGTGAGAAGAAGACACAGTTATTTACAGCTCATGCATCTATCTCAGACACAACTCTGTGCTTTGTCTGCACACTGCCAGAACCACCACGGGGGACAGCTACTTTGTCAAAAAACCAATCAGATTAGGGGAAAAACAAAAAAAGCCACAAAATCTATTTTAACTGCCTTAATAACAAACACTGCCTAGGAAGGGCCCCAGTACATATGAAACCCTGTGAAATAAAGGCCAAGGCAGCCAATTAATACGCTTGCTCATTCTTTTACAT
Source organism: Indri indri (assembly GCA_004363605.1). Lineage (NCBI taxonomy): Eukaryota > Metazoa > Chordata > Mammalia > Primates > Indriidae > Indri > Indri indri. Next base: position 18,469 of record RJWJ010008060.1, on the reverse strand, counting down.
GATATTTTGTCTTCCAGGCCAGGTCTGTGGTGTACTCGTTTAAGAGACATGCAAGGCCCGGTCAACTGGCTTCGCCACTGGAAAATAATTTAGTACTTTCCAGAATCATTTTTCCGCTGAGCAACTACAATTCCTTCCATAATCCCAAAATAGAGAGTTATAACACCTGCATTATGTAAGTCAAAACTAAGTAGAGGTTTAATTTTTCTCAAATATATCGATCCCCTTTTTTCTCCTTTAATTTGGTGACACTGGTTACCTTCCCCATTCTACAGCCTCCGGTAGTCACCAGGTCCCATCATAATCCAGCATGGAAAACAGTAGGCCCCGCAGCAGCAGGCAACGGTCACCATTTCCAAACAATTTATGTCAGAAAACAGGAAATAGAAAATACAAATAAAGACTTCGTTTGGATGTTTGAATAAATATGTTTTACGTTAACCAATAATACAGCCTAGGTCATGGGCTGGCTTCAGCACGGGGACAAAGTTGCGGCCGATTATCTCTGCTCTTAGCAGCATTTATGTTGTGGCAACAGGGAAAACAGAGTCAGGTCTGGCAAATAGGAAGGATACAGTGGGCCAGGCAGGACACTGGCGAACAGTCCAAGACTGAGCTTGCTCAGCAACTTCAGTGCTGATAATGAATTAACCTTTCTGGGGGGAAGTAAGCTCAGGATTGAGACAGGGATTAAAACTATTATTGTCCTTCAGAAAGAATAAAACACAAAATTCCCCCCAACATCTTAAAATTTTAGGTGATGCAATGTCTGAAGTTAACTGGAAATGTTTAAGTGCATAAGCCATTGGGAATCACAGTCACTTTATCAGGGCCCCAGGGAGGATGATGAACGTGAGCCGGAACATTCTCAGGAAGGGATTTTTTTAGTTGGGTGCTTAGGAGATGTCTCCCTGCAGCCCCCCAAGGGGACTGTTTGGGGTCATCCTGCTTATATGTCAGCTGCATTCAGGATGGATACCACACTGGTCTCTCTGGGAGGGCACCTGCATTGACCATTAATAAGCCGGACATGAGAGACTGGCTGGGGTGCAGCGTGGTGTTTTTGCATGTGGGAATACAATCACAGAGAGGAAAAGGGAAAAAAATAAGCCACAGGAAGAAGTTTATATATGTGTGTATGTGCAAAGCTATATGTATATATGTAAATATATGTGTATGTAATGTATGTTCAATTTGACATTCCATATTCATCTGCCTGTGCCTTCCGCAGTGCCTAACATACAACTAGGTGCTCAGTACATGCCTTCTGTTCTGATGATCTGTCACTAATGCAGAATCCCCTTCTGGAGCGGGAAAAGAGGTTTAAGGTCCTCTCACCACTGAGATGGAATATACAGTGTGAGGTACGAAATGGCTGTTGGCTTCGATAGGCCACTTTAAAAAAATTACAATAGTTAGCTTTGTAATTCAATAAATGTACTGAAGACTTATATCTTGGGTACTCTGTCTGGTAAATATAAAGATAAATAATATGTAATTCATGTCCTTTAAATAGTTAAATTGACTGCACTGCTAGAGGCAACAGCGTTAGGATATGGACTAAAGAAGTCTTTTTTTTTTTTAAGGGAATCAAAACAAACCTGCATCACTGAATTCTGCTGCAGAGGAAAGTTTTGCCATACTGCAATTTCTCTATGTAATCATATTAAAAGTAATCCATGTTCTTGGTAAAAAAAACTTGAAGAGAAAAGGAAATGACTTCGCCTGCTTTTGTTTTTAATTCAGTTAAGTCCTTCAATCATTACTCTAGGTAATATATTTAATACTCAGGTTTTTCTTTCTAGATGTATCGACTTGAGACAGTGCCTAATGATTTCTCATATGAAAGAGACAAGGTCTTTAACAGACTTATACTACCACTTCCCCTTCCCCTACAATTTTTATTAGTTCTGTTATTGCTTTTAATGCCTCTGGTGGGTATTTGTAACTTTGAATATATATAAATCTTCTATTTCTTGATTAATCAACTTCTGACAGCATCTTTCCTTTTACGCTGCGTAAAGTGAGGAAATGCACCCATTTACTCTTCCTCCCACCTATACCCCCTCACACACAGACACACACACCTCTGTACAGTTATACCTGTCCTTTCACATTGCCGCAATTTAAAACATTTCTATTCTGTAATTATTAATGAGTCATCTTCATTAATATTAATTAATTAACAATTTAATGTTTGGACTTACCTACAGGTCAGTTAGAAAAATTATAAACCAATAATGAAAATGTACACTATTGCAACAATATCAATGTTAGTCACTAAAGAACAAAGTAGTCTGAGTGGAAGCGTACAGAAGAAAATGTCACTAAAGAGACGTAAGTGCAAATGTTCCTGGCATTTATATCAAACGGATTCTCATTCTTGTGTTCCATCCTGCCACAGCTTAGTTTGTCTCAAGTAAAGGCTATGCTTTTCCTAAAAAATTGTTAAACAGGGCATGCTTTTAAAGATATGCATTGATATGAAAATGTATATAGATAGTTTTAAAACATTAAAGTGAATTAACGGTGAAAACTCCTTCTAGGCCAGGAATGAAACACTGCCAAAAAATAACCCAGAATGTCCCCGAGTGTCTCCCCAGCTTGCATCCTCTTTCGGCTCTCACCACCAGCTACTAGGAATGGGGAATTTTGTGTTAATCATTCTCTTTTCTGGATAGTTTTTACCATCCATGTATGCATTAATAAATAAACTATTCTTTGGTAGTTCTTGTTTTTAAACTTTAATGGAATCATACTGTAGGTATTCTTCTGAGATTCACTTCTGTCACCCAGTGTTATGATTTTTAAACTCAGCCATCATGATGCGTGTAGCTTTGGTTCGTTCGTCCTCACTGCCATGCAGTATCTCACTGCATAAATATACCACGAGTTTCTTATTTGTTCTACTCCTGATAGGCATTTAGAGTGTTTCATTGTGAGCAATGCAGTGGCAAACATTCATGAACACCCTTTCTCCTGTACACGTTAGGAGTTCTGGGCCTTAGGGCTTATGGATGTCCAACTTTACCAGGGAATCCTAAACCGGTATCCAAATTAACACTCTCTCTGCTGGTATATGAGCCCTCCCCCTGATCTGCATCCACACTAACACTTGTTATGGTCAAACTTTTAAAATATTTTCTAATTCAATAATGTAGAGTGAAATTTCATTGTGGTGTTTGCATTTCTCTGAATACTAATGAGGTAGAAATATTTTGTATTTGCTCTTCTGTGTCATTTCTTAAAAAAACATTTTTAGTATTATTTTTCTTCTTATTCATAGAAGCATTTTGTCATCTCAATATAAATCATATATATACATATATATATCTCATAACTTTTTCCAGTGTTAGCTTTTTTATTTTTTCTGGTATCTCTGGATAACTATTAATATAAGTTCTTAATTTTAATGTACTTGAATGTATGTATATTTTTCTTTGATACTTTTTGTGTTTTATTTAAGAAAAACATCAGAAAGATGTTCTATATTGTCCTCTAAAAGTATATGGTTTTACCACTCTTTTAAAAATACTTGGATTGGTTTTCATATATGGTGTGGGATAGGAGTTAATTTCATAGATAACCAATTTTTCTGGTAGTATGAGAAGCCCATTGTTTCCCTATGGATCTACATCATCATCTCTGCCATGAGTCCAGTTTTCATGTATCTGTGGATCTGTTTCTGGGTCCTTTGTCCTCTTCAGTGCTCAATTTTTCCATTACTGTCTTCGTTACTTAACTTCGATACATATATATTTTTCATCTTGGTAAGGCAAGGCCCCGACCTTGTTTTTCTTCAGGATTGACCTAGCTATTCTTACTCCTTTGTTCTATCACATAAAGTTGAGTATCAGATCATTAATTTCCACATACACAAAAGTTGGAAATTTGATTGGAGCTGTATTGAGCCTAGAGATCAACTTGGAGAGAACTTGCATCTTTACAATAGTGCATCTTCCAAGCCATGTACATGGTATTATGCATCTCCATTTATTCAGGTCTTTTTAATATCTTTCGATATTAAGTTTGTTAATTTTCTCCATTGAGGTCTTAACACATCTTTTGTCAGGCTCATTGCTTTGTAAGATATATTTTTGATGGTAATTTTCAAAGTTTTTTTTTTTAACCGTATTTTTCAGTTGTTAGTGTAGCAAAATGCAATTCATTGTGTATACAGAAACCTTGCTAAATTTTCTTATTAATCCTAATAATTCCTCAGTAGATTCTTTCGAGTTTCATATATAAACAATATAATTTGAAAAAATTAGTTGTGTTTTCTCCTTTCTAACATACACTTTTTGTTTTTCTTCATTTACTGCTTTGACCAAGAATTTCCAGTATAATGTTGGATAAAAGTGAAACCATGCCTTATTCCTAATATTTAGTGAAATGCTATAAATGTTTCAACATTGAATAGGATGCTTGCTGGTTTTTTTGCAGATAGTGTTAATGAACTTACCTTCTATTCCTAATTTGCTAAGAATTTTTCCTTTAAATCATGTATAGTGAATTTTATCAAATGCTTTTTCTGAATTTATTGAAACAAACATCTTTTTCCTTTAATATTTTAATATAATTAATTTCATTAATATTCTGTAATAAGAGGAAACCAATTTTGAACTCCTGATATAAACACAGTTTCCTAATTATTAATTCATTTTAAAATATATTTTCATTTCCTGGATTGAATTTACTATTTTGCTTAGGATTTTTACATTTATGATCATGAAAGAAATTGGTCTCTTGTAATTTCTTTTTCTTCTACTGTTCTTGTCAAGTTTTGATATCAAGATTATGCTGTCTTGATAGAATGAGTTGGGAACTGCTGACTTTTTTTCTAATTCTCCAAAAGAAGACATAAGTTAGGAATTACTACTTCCTGTGAGTTTGGTAGAATTCCTGGTAAAAATGTCTAGCCCTGAAATTGTGTGTGTGGAATGATATTTTTAAAATTTCTAAGACAATTTTAAAAATGGTTATAGGATTATCAGGTTATATTTATATATAAATTTCATATAAAACATATATATATATATATATAACCTGATAATCATTTCAATCATATTCATTTTATTTAATCTTCAAAACAGCTTGGCATAATTTTGCTCATGACATATTCTTTTCTTGATCTGCATCATGTGTAGTTTGTTTCATATTTCGTTTCTAATATTGTTTATTTGCGTCTTCTCTGTTTTTGTCTCAGTCAACTAACTTCTCCAGGTAGTCTGTCAACTTTATTACACCTTCAAAGAACAAACTTTTGGCTCCATTGACATTTAAGATTTTATCTTTGCTGTTTTATTAATTTCTGCTCTTGTCTTTTTTGGTAAATGTCTTTTCTATTTGCTTTGGGTTTATTTTCTCTTCTTCATCTAACCTCTTAAGGTAGATGCTTAGTTCCTTACTTTTTTTCTTTTCTACGATGAGCATTGAAGGCTACAACTTTACCGTCAGTTTGGTTACATCCCTGAATTTTAATAGTAGGCTTTTTTCTCTTTGTTTTTTAGAGACAGGGCTCGCTCCGTTGCCCAGGCTGGTTGGAGTGCAGTGGTGGGATCAAGAGCACCGCAGCCTCAAACTCCTGTGCTCAAGTGGTCCTCTCACCTTGGCCTCCTGAGCAGCGCCACGACACCCGGCCATTATTAGGTATATTTATTACCTGTCAGTCCCAAATATTAACTAGTATCTAAAGTGATTCTTAATTTCTAAACATATGTGCTTTCACTACCAATTACCATTTTGTTATCAATTTCTAATTTTATCATCTTGTGGTCAGAGACCGTGGTCAGTATAATACTGATCCTCCGAAATTTGTGAAACTTGCTTTATGGTCCAGTAGGCTGTCAATTTTCATAAATGTCTCCTGTATGCTTGAGAATAATGTATATTCTGCAGCTGCTGAGTGACATGCTCTAGCTAATTGTGTTGTTTAAATCTTATATATCCTTACTCATGTTTTTGTTGGCACTACATAACGATTATTAATTTATGTTTACATCTCCCATTAAAGTAATAGATTTCTCCTTGTAATTTGGTTATTTTTACTTTTGAAATTTTGGATATATGCTATCTGGCATTTACATGTTTAAAATTCTTTTGTCCGTATGGTATGCTGTATTTTCCTTGCTGTGTAGTGATTCTTTTTAACCCTAGTAATGGTTGGTGCTTAATGTTTATTTTTCTCATATTGAAATAAATACACCATATTTCTTTTTATCAGTATTTGCCTGGCATGCATTTTCCTATCCTTTTTGTCTTCCAAATTTTCTGAATTGCATTTCTGACATCTTGACAGTTCCCTTTTGGTTGTGGTCCATTGCTGTAGATCCATTGTGATCCCTTGGAGGTGCTGAACTAGCTTGTTTTTTCATGTTGCCACAATTCTTTTGTGTCTTCTCATCTGAAACCTATTTTCTCAGCTCAGGGCAGATAGATTTGCAACACAAGTGTTCTCCTTTGCTGGGAAATTTCCTACTTAATGAGTAGGAGAGATACCTAGATGGAACTTTTGTGACCTACACTGGAAGAATGACCCTGCAAGGGAGGGACACATGAACTGACTGCCTGTAATGCAGCTGATCTGTGTTGTCTGTTCCCCTGTGTTTGTCACAGTTCAAGCTGGTGCTGGATGATCTTCATGCAGAGTGGTGGGTTGTTCCCCAGGTTGCTTTTGGAAGCTTGGGTTGGGGGCTAGGCGAGTCCCTCTTCATGGAGGCTGGCGTTGTGGGAGACTATTGTGCTTGGGTCTCCCCATGGTGGTGACAGTAGCAGCTTGGCAAGGCTATCTTGGCAGTGGTTGTGGGTATCAGGGCTGCAGCATTTGCTCCAACTGGGTCCAGGTGCCATGGTGGCTCGAGGTTAGTGGGTCCCTGGCAGAGTGTTGGACCATGGGAGTGGTTTTTGCCAGGCAGCCAGTGGGAGTGGCAGGGGTGGGGCCATGGGTACTGGCGGCAGTGCAGGAGCCTCGAGGGTCTGTTCGCAGGGCCTGGCGGTGGTGCTGGAGCCTTGTGGGTAGAGCCACAGGGCCTGGTAGCAGCTTGGGGGTCATAGAAGCACAGGGCTGCAGGGCTGGGCCCCTAGGCAGCCAGGGGTCTCCCCTGCCCAGGTCTCATACAGGCATTTACTGCGGGGCTTCTCAGGTGGTGTGTGTGTCACCTGTTGAGCTCAGATCCCCTGTGGGGAGGAGGGGTGCTTGGCTCCCAGTCAGGGGGCATGTGAGGGCATCTGCTCTCCCTGTTCCCTCCCTGGCCCAGCCAGGGCAATGCCGAGGTGGCTACAGAAAAGCCAAGCCCTGTGTAGACCTGGTGCTCTGGACCTGAGAGCTTGGAATGGCATCAGTTGCAATAACCCCAGAACAGGAGCCACCGGGTCCCTGCTGTACCCGCTCTCCAGTGCAATGCTGCTGCACAGATTCCAAGCAGCTTCCTGATCAGTCTGGAGATCTGCAGTGGTGGTGGGGGCCCACTCACAGCTCGGGCCACAGTGCCTGCAGGGGGAGCATGGAGCCCCAGGGCTCTCTCCTCCTGTCTTTCCCCGCCCCTCTATGCCTCCCCTAGGTACCTTCCTATCTTGTTGAGTGGGATGGACCTGTCTTCTCTTTCACTCTGAATGTCCCCTGTTGCTTCTCCGATGATTCACAATGTTCTTTCTCAGAAGGCCAATCGTAGGTGGACATCTACTTGCAATTCTGATCCTGTCCTTGAGAGCGGTGTGTGTGGGCTGCTTCTAGCTTGCCATCTTGTCCCTCCCTCAACATTTTCTGAATATTTATTTTCTAAATGTGTCATTGTAAATAGCATAGAGTTGGAGTTTTATTTTTAATCTGTTTGGATAATATTTGTTGTTAAATCATAGCGTCTAATCCATTTGTTTAAATTAGTGATATAATTTATGCTACCATATTTTCCCATATGCTTTGTTTCATTTTCTATTCTTCCTTTGGATTAATTAATATTTTCGCATTCTATTTTTAACCTGGTTTGTAAGATGTTTTCCACATTTGGTTTGTAGGCTAAATACCCTTTTTTCTATACTTTGGCAGTTATCCTAAAAATTACAAATACTTCATTTATCAAAGTCCAGAGTCAGTATTTTTACCCTTTTCCCAAGTAATTACAGAAACTTAGATGATTTTAATTCCAAATTCTCCTCCCCTTATTTTATGCTATTGTTTTTATGTATTCCAAAATACTTTTATTTTTATTACCTCACTAGATATTATTATTGCTCCATGCAATCAATATTATTCAAATTTCCCCCATATTTACTTTCACTACTATGCAATCCTCTTGCACCTCACATTCCGACTGAACAAAGTACATCTTTTAGAATTCTTTTTTGTGGAAGATCTATTCGTGGCAAACTTTCCCAGTTTTTGTTTGTCTGAAATGTCTCCATTCTTAACATATTTTTTGCAAGATACTCAATTCTAAGTTGACAACTATTTTCTCTCTACTAAAATGAAGTGACAATTTCACTGTTTGCTGGCCCCCACTGCTGCCGTTGTGCAGTCAGCTGGAAGTCTGTTGCTTTTTTGAAGATATTAAAGGGTATTTTAAGGTTTTTTTTACCCCTCTATGTGTTTTGCAGTTTAACTACAGTGTGTCTAGTGTGGACTTTTTTTCATTTATCCTGCTTAGTGGTTGTTGGGTTTCTTGACCCTGGGTTGGTGTCTTTCAATTATGGCAAATTCCCAGCTACTATCTCCGTTAGTATTGCCTCTTCCCCCATCCCTGTCTGGAATTCTAGTTAGATGTATGTTAGACTTTCCCACTTCATCCCCCATGTTTCTTAACTTCCATTTCTGTCTCTCTAGGCTGCACCCTAGATAATTTCTTAAATTCGACTTTCCAATTAATTCTTTCTCAGCTGTGTCTAATGCGCTATTAAACCTGCCCATGGAAATTTAAATTTCTATTATTATTTTTTCATTTCTAGAAGTTCTGTTTAGCACTTCTTCAAATCTTCTTGCTCTTTACCACATTTCCAATCCTCTTTTGTACTTCCAGAAATTAAAGTAAGGACTCTTGTTTTATATTCTTTATATTTATATTTATATTTACAATTCCGTATCTGAAGTAGCAGTCTGATTCTCTGCTGTCTTGTTTTTTCCTTGCTCTTGCTCATGGTCTCGTTTCCTTTTGTGTAAGTGTTTCTGATTGTAAGGTGCTCACTGCCCTTGGAACTCTTATTTCTATTATTATTTATTCCTCTCCATTTTCTTTTTCTGGTTATTTCTATTAGCTGGATTTTGACCTTCCCACCCTGACTGACCGACTGTGTATCTTAACTACCTGCCATATCTTCCATCTGTGCTTTGCTTTATATTCAGAAAAAAAATGTTTTCAACTTTATATTCCAGATTGGAGACTTTAGCCATTACTGAAACCTTTTCATTCTTTTCTTTGAATGAGCTAGATTTCCTCTGGGGACCAGTCCTTCTCTTTGGTGCTCATTGGTTATATATTCATATTTTTGAATAACAGATTGGTTAACAAAGGTAGTTGGTGTGAATTTCTTGCATCAGTATACTGATCAATTTTCCTAACACACCTAGCCCTTGTAGGAAGGGCTGACTTAGAGCTCTTTGTAAGTGGACAGGGTATGCTGACTTGAAGGCTTCACTTAGGGTTCAAGAGAATACAAGCCTACAAGCAACCTGGAGCCCAAACCCTCTCTCCAACCCCTTCTCCAACAAAAATACAAATTTTTGGAGAAATTTTTTAGGGATACTTTTTTGGAAAATTTACAGAGAATTTTTATTTGCCTCTAGAGAAAAGTGGACCCTTTTTCTATCCCTAATCTATGTCTACTTTTAAGGTCTGGTATTATCTTAGAATCAATCCATTCCATTTCTCTCTTAGGTATCAGTTCCCAACTATGAGTGCTAGTCAACTGTTTAGTTTTTAGCAAATATTACTGTGTTTTTTGGTCTTTTGGTTTCCTTGAGAGGAAAATCAGAAAGAGAGGCCTGCATAAGAATCAGCTAGGATGCGGGTGGAAAAATGGCCCAGGAGTTCACATCACTGCAGGCAATTCACACTTGTTCTCTCTTGGGGTCCAGCAGAAATCTGGAGTCTTTCCTGGGGATCCCCAGGGCTGTTCCTACCACCACTAAAGCTTGTTCCTGTTTGATTCTTTTTTCTTTTTCTGGGTCATAACCTTCCCTGTTCAGGATTATTTTTCAGTAGGGTCCTATTACTTTCTGTTTTCCAGAAATGCAGCTAAATTTCTGGTTTGCTGATGGCATTCCTTCCTGTTCTCGGCGCTGTTAAGGGTTTTTTTCCCCCCCAATTACTTTGGCTTTATGGATATTAGGCAGGGATTCTGAAGCAAGGGAAAGAAGTGCTCACACTCAATCTGTCACTTGAACAGGATGTTCTTCTAATTCTAAAAAATGTAGACATACATAATCTATTTTAATAAATTATTCAGTGCTTGATAAGCTTCCATTTTATAATACTAAGTTCAATTGATCAGATTCAGCAAACTGACAATCTACCTTTCAGAAGATTTGGATTGAAAATCATTTTCTGTTTAATTTATATACTTTTATTATCTATATAATGTGATTTTTTTTCTAATTTCAAAAAGAGAATAAAAGCACTGGCCTAAAGTAGTGAGGGTTAGTAATCAACCTACACATAAAGATTTTGTTTTTGGTTTCCTGAAAGTTCAGTATTTTTCTATTTCTTACATGTTTACTGGAGTCATGATTCCATCATTTCAAACCATAATGATTCCAAATCAAATAATAAAACAGTACAGGAAATGCTGGTGGGATCAGTTTTCCTAAGGTTTCAAATGTGCTATAATCTACAGAGAATGCTCAGATTTTTAAATAGGAATATTACTTTTTTATACATATGTTTGGTTTTGGTGGAAAGGTTTATTTTAAAAATGGAAAAAAAAATCTCCTTACCCCTAGGAAAGAGAAAGTTAACCAAAAACTTTTCCTAGACAATGAAATGTCAGAGGGTTTTGTACCACACAAAGAAGGTACCACATTATGTTCCACACAAGAAAGGTCTGTTTTTACATAATCTAAATTACAGTGAATATTATGGCATGCCATAAAAATATGCCAGATGCATACAGAAATCACAGCATGTAGTTCTTGGACAATAATTCAATCTCACAGTGAAGTGACAGAACCAACCTTCTTGTGAATCAACATAGTGGGATGAAAAGTCTGTGTCTTCGGGGCAGAGATCCCTGAATTCAAATTCAATTTTTTTAGCCATGTGACTGAAAAATGGCTAGTTATTAATCTCAGACTCTCCATTTCTTGGCAGTGGCTCTCGCCAATAATCCCAGTACTTTGAGAGGCTGAGGCAAGAGGATTGATGAGGCCAGGAGTTTGAGACCAACCTGGGCAACACAGCAATACCCTGTCTCTACAAAAAATAAAATATTTAGCCAGGTGTGGTGGTACATGCCTGTAGTCCCAGCTACTTAGGAGACTGAGGCAGGAGGATTGCCTGAGCCCAGGAATTTGAGGTTACGGTGAGCTATGTTTGAGCCATTGCACTCCAGCCTGGCAGCCTGGGTGACAGAGCAAGACTGTTTCTAAAAAATAAAGAATCTCAATTTCTTCATGTGTGAAAGTATAAAATTCAGACAATAATGCCTATTTCGTACAGCTATTGTGAAAATTAAGTGAAATAATATAGGTCAAGGCACTGGCACACAGTATTAATAGATACTCAACAACTATTTCCTTTGCTCTTCTTTCTGTCAAAAACTCCAAGCTGAGAGAAGGTGCATTTATTTGTCTATTAGATCCTCCCTTTACCCAGAAAGTTTAAATTCAAGTGGGGAGAGATGGTGAGGAAAACAATGGCAACTCTTCAGTATGTTCTAGTCATTGGCGTATGATGCTGATGACTGCATGCCACACGGACTTAACCATGCATTTCTGACTCCATTCTTACTGCTGAATTCATCACTTTCTCCAGATACCATGTCCCTTGGCATTTCACCTCCTTGCTAGTGCCTATGCCTACAGAAAATCCCAACAGAGGATGGGATAATTAAATGATGCTGCCTGTGCGTCACTGTGCCATCATCCCCTCCACTGACCTTTCTGTAGCTGTGCATTAAAATGCTGGGGCTTCCCGATGCATTTGTCTGGACATCTTTCCTCTCCAGCCCTTTTGCCTTACAGATGCCCAATGGGTGAGCCTCAGTTTCACAGACATACCTACTAGCTCAGTGTATTTTCATCTTCAAACACAGCTTTGTAATTGGCAAGGGGTGCTCTCAGCCCACCGGCTGGTCATGAAACTAACAAAGTCCAGTCTTTGTCGGTGTGCTTTTAGTACATGAACAGGGTAGCTTATGCATTTTTAATGCTCAAGACAACATTAATACCAATTAGTAGGGCCAAAGAAGAGAATTAAAATACTACTTCATGAATGTTAACATCCTCTCTTTGATGACAAAGCTTATGTGTTTTATTAGCCACTGATTCAATAAGGAAATGGCTTCCTAGATAGTCGAGTCTATTTCTGGAAGAGGACATGGTGTACATACTCAGCAAGTTGTGACTTTTCTTCATGGATTCTAAGGCCATTTTTCTTGAGGTCTTCTGATTGGTTTTCTTTGCCCACTAATTTTCTTCTTTTCTTTTTCTTTTTTTTTTTGAGACAGAGTCTCGCTCTATTGTGGGGCCTAGAGTGCAGGGCTGTCATCATAGCTCACTGCAACCTCAAACTTCTGGGCTCAAGGGATCCTCCTGCCTCAGCCTCCTGAGTAGCTGGGACTATAGGCACACACCACCATGCCCAGATAATTTTTCTATTTTTTTTGTAGAGACCAAGTCTCACTTATGCTCAGGCTGGTCTCAAACTCCTAGCCTCAAGTGATCCTCCCACCTCGGCTTCCCAAAGTGCTAGGATTATAGGCATGAGCTACCTAATTTTCTTTTAATTTAGACAACTCATTATTTGCCTTTAAAATTTGTTTCCCTTCCACATGTACTAGGGAACAACTGCAGTAAAGCATGATGTTCCTGTCCCCTAGGATTGCTTTGAAATTCACCATGTTATGTTTTGGCCCTCCTTCCCTTGACTATGAGCACTCAAGGTCACCATGAATTTTATCATCCATTTGGGCAATACTTGAACAAATGGCCCCTTTTTCCCATTTGGTTTTGTCTTTTAGCGAATTTCTTTTAAAACTACTGTCTACTGTAGGCCCATCTATCCGTCCCCCTCTGCCCAGCACCCCCAACTTCCACCCCCATTTGAAGTTGTAGAGTGAAGTCTTTCTTACTTGGATTATTGTGTCCAGAGGATACAAGCTGAGAGTCCTGAAAACACAAGAAGTATCAATTAATTTTCTAATTTTCACTTTCAAAACTCAAGTTGAACATGAGATATATTACTGGTCATTCAGAACTGATTCACAGCTCTTAATCTCACTAGTTAGTGTAATGAGAAACATTTACAGGAATGTGTTTGTTAAGCAGTTCCGGGAATATACTTCGCAAACGCTTTTATTTTGTATTGTTTACTTTTTGTTTTATTTATTGAGGTGACATTCACATAACATAAAATCAACCATTTTAAAGTGAGCAATTCAGTAAGCATTTAGTTCATTTACAACGTCTTACAACCATTACCTCTATCTAGTTGCAAAATATTTCCATCACTCCAAAGTAAAAACCCCTTATCCATTAAGCAGTGTCTTTCCATTCCCCCCTCCCCTCAGGTCCTGGCAACCACCAATTCCATGTGTCTCTATGGATTTACTATTCTGGATATTTCATATAAATGGAATCATACAATATGCGACATTTTGTGTCTGGCTTCTTTCACTTAGCATCATGTTCTGGTGATTCACACATGCTAAAGCATGTATCAGTACTTCATTCCTTTTTATGGCTAAATAATATTCTATTGTATGTATATATAACAATTTGTTTATCCATTAATCTGTTAATGTGTATCTGGGCTGTTTCCACCTTTTGGATACTGTGAACAGTGCTGCTATGAACACGTGTGTACATGCATTTGTTTGAGTCCCTGTTTTCAATCCTTTTGGATATATACCTAGGAGTGGAATTTCTAGGTCATATGGTAACACTATGTTAAACTTTTTGAGGAAGTGACAAACTGTTTTCCACAGAAGTGAAACCATTTTGCATTCCCACCAGCAATACCAATTTTTCCACGTACTTGTCAACACTTGTTATTTTCCATTAAAAAATTATAGCCATCTTTGTAGGAGTAAAGTGATATCTCACTATAGTTTTGATTTGTATTTCCCTAGTAACTAATGACACCGAACATCTTTCCATGTGTTTGTTGGCCATTTTTAAATCTTTGGAGAAATCTACATTCAAGTCCTTTGCCATTTTTCAACTTCGGTTGTTTGCCTTTTTGTCTTTGGGATGAAAGATTTCTTGATAAAGTCTGGACACTAGACTCTTATCAGATATGCAAGATGATTTGCAAATATTTTCTCCCATTCTGTTGGTTGTCTTTTAATTTGATTGATAATGTTCTTTGATGCATAAAAGTTTTAAATTTTGGTAAAGTTTAATTTATCTAATTTTTCTTTTGTTGTTCATGCTTTTGGTGTTATATCTAGGAATGTATTACCAAATTGAAGGTTATGAAGATTTAAACCTATGTTTTCTTCTATGAGGTTTATGGTTTTGATTCTCATGTTCTGGCCATTGATCCATTCATTATCTCATTGACTTTTAGTACAACTCACTTCTCGAGTGTACCTTCACTCTCACCCACTTCCTGTAGATGAGGCTGGTGACATCCCACCGGAAACACTGCGTTGAACAACTCCTGTCAATCTCACATTGGTGGAAGAAAAGATTATTACCGATATCAACTTCTCTGCAATGGCATAAAGCCAGTACTACCTAGTATTTTAAATTTAGTTAATGCTAAGGTAAATAGAGATTGAACCTGATTTTATTTGCATTAAAATGAAATGTGAAATTTTGACTTGAGGATTCACAACAAAATTCACTTTCCTTGCAAAATTCTCATTTAAAATAAAATGTAAGGGAGAATTATAAAAGAATGAATTAACTGAGATGTTAGGAAGGGACAAAAATAAGTAGCAGCACATAAAATCCGGCAAAACTCTTTCCTAATTCTGGCACATGTAACAAAAATCCAGTGAAATGGAATTAACTTCTAATATATGGCTTAATATTTTATCAGAATTTTGCTCCATGAATATAGTTGTTATGGGTCAAGGAGTGTCATCTGACATGACTTGTGGCATATTCGAATCCAAGTAATAATGTCTGCTTTAAAAATGAATTCCACTGGAAGAGTATGAAATAAGCCAGTCTGGTGGTTGAGGGTTGGATGGGAAAACTGGGAAGGAAAGGGATTCCCACTCTATTAAACAGACTGAGTCATACACAGATGCCTAATAAACCTCTTTCAGTATTGCTAATAATGAGCTATTCATCTGAAGAAAAAGAACAAGCTCAACTCTCACCCTGAGATTCAGTTTTTGGAAATGGTTTTATGAAGATGAAATACTGGTCCAGAAATATTATCTGCAAAAATGATTTTGGCCTATCTTGGATAGATGCTGTTATGAAGAAGACATCAACAGTTAAATCCCCCCAAGTAGATCGGCATGTTTCCTTCCCTTGTAATTAATTTAGAGTTTATATCTGAACATGAGTTAGTTTTAGCTTTGACATGTGACAAGTACTTTGAGTCCCACTGAATTAACTCCTCTGTGCTGTCTGCAGATGTTGGCCCTTTGGAGACATCCTGTGCCAGGGAGGGGAATACTCAACTCACCATTAAATGGACAAGAAGGGTAACCAAGATAGTTTTTAGCATTAAGGTCATTCTTTAAAAAAGAAAAAAATAGAAATTTTTCTAAGACTGTTTGCTCACACTAATGAGAAATAGAAGTTTTTATTTCTTGATGCATCCTAAAACCTGGGTGATGACTGTTGACCATAGACCCCTCAGCAGAGAACCAAAGATGAGCTCGCAGTTGACCTGAATTATGATTACATACTTCAAATTTTAACTAAAATACCTCCATAATTAATGACTATTATTATTATTAATATTTCTATTTTGTGTAGGGTGTGAAGAGAGGCAGAAAATGATTAAAGTTAATTGGTACTCCCCCCCCAAAAAAATCTCTGTAGAAGTCCACTGTAGGAGAGACAAGAATAAAATCAAGGACTTTGTCCCTAATATGTAATCTCATGTTTCTAGCTGATGTCTTCTTGGTGGTACACTGACTGAACCAACAAATGTTAGTTCAGAAATATTGACTCTGACTGTGACATTCGTGCCACTCTCTTCTCCAAAGGGCCCAGGCACTGAAGTCCTTTCCACTATTGCATCTCCTGCCACCCCACCCAGACCCCCACATGCCTATAGCTTCTGTCTCAAAGCTCTTCTCTCCCCTTGTAAACATCTTCTGTAAGCAGATGCCTGGCAGGCCCCAGCCCCTCTGACAGCACTCGATTAGGCCTGGAAGGTTCTCTCTCAGGCTCTTTAAGGGTTACAGAAGTGAGTCCAGTAAGTCAGGAAAGGAGGTGATGTATGTACAAATTATTATAACCCAGGGCTGAAAGTGATGCCGTGACTGCCACCCACGAGTGCTTCAGCCTGTGTATTCTGCCCTGGTTCCCACTCCTTGGAACACATGTCCTGCCGCTTTCGGTTTTCTGCCTGGCAAACTTCACTCTTCCTTCAAGGCTCTGCACAAGTCAGCTGGAAGGTTACCTGCTCTTTGAAATCTTCCTGAATCTCAGGACGGCTGAGTTGCTTCTTTATGTTTTCACTGCACTATGTCATAACTCTATTATAGTAATTATCTTTTCAATGATGACTTTTCTTAAAAAGCTTTACTGAAGTATAAACTATATAACATAAGCTACACATATTTAAATTATACAATTTGATAATAAGTATCCTAAAAGGAATGCTACTATTGTTGTCTTGACCCAAGGATGGCTCCATACTACTTATTCATTAAAGAAAATTCAAAAAGTCAGAAAAGTATAAAAAAGAAGTTTCCTATAATCCCATATCAGGACATTTCCAAGGTTAATCTGCTGCTTTTGGTTTGCCAGGGTCATTCATCAAGTGTGTGTCATTCTAACGGTCAAGTGCACAGAAGGGAGAACCGCTCCCTGCTACTTAGAAGAATATCTATACATGAGACTTTATTCTTCTTCTCCTGTAAGTCCTGAATTCCCAACACTATTCTGCTATAGCACTAACTCTTTGGTACACAATACTCCTAAAACTCCTTTAAATATGGTATTTAGCTAAGAAGCAAAGTTCATATAAATCATTTTGCTGAAGACAGAAATAACCAGGCACACTGGTATCTGAGAAAGCCCTTCAACGAAACACTATAATGGAGACCACATTTCATTAAATGTAACATGCCATCCAAGTCGCATGAGGCTGCATTATCCACATACTACCAATTGCTGCCAATTAACTGTAAGATGCCATCAGCTGTAAAACAAATTCAGATTTTAGTTAATATATGTGCTGCTGAGGTGAGTACAAGATTTTAGTTATCTTAAAATTTAAAAAAAAATACGCACCTTAGATCCATGAAATACAGTAGTTCTTCAGTCATGTTTGTGACGAGAACAGTATTTATACTGTGGAGGTATTACTTAAAAATGGCTTTCTGAAAACCATTTGAGAAAGGCTCCATGCATACCTCTCTTTGCTCTCTTTGCTTACCTATCAGTCCCATCAATGGAACTACAAAAGGCAAGAAATTGAAATAAACCTCCTATTTTCAGACCCCCATGTAAAGCTAATTACTGTAGGAAAAATTACCACCTGACTTGGTTGGGTCTCCCTACACCCTCACCAATCCCTTTCTTCTCATTCTTATTCTACAAAGCTCAAAACAGTTGAAATAATGTGATTTATAATTAATTGAAATGTTTATTTTGAGGTAATGCTAAACATGGAGTTTTAGTGGAAACATTTTGCAACAGATTTTGAAGCATGCTAGCAACCCAAACAGGGAGATGTATAATACACTTTCCAACTTCAAAGCACTTTTCTTCACACTTGCTGGCTTTCATTCTCATTCTAGTGTGTAAAGAGAAAGGCGATAGGATTCTCAGTTCTGTAATGACGCTAGAATTTTTTCTGTATAAAGCTTTAAAAATCAATCAGCAAGAATAGTTTCAGACCAGGTCTGAGCCCACCAGAGTCAGCATCCATGGCCCCATGAAATACTTGTGAAATGCCGTTAGCTTTGGACATATACCTTCTTGAGGGTGGAAAATGCTCCACAATTTTGAGTTCTTTATTTGCATTTCAAAATGTGTGAGATTGCTTCAGAAATGAAAGGGAAAAAGCAAAGCAAATTCATTCCCTTCTCTCTTGGTTGAAATACCTGATAATGGTAGCCGATTTAAAGGAGTCATACATTCTTTTCTTTACCAAATTCAATTACTTTTGAGATTTGAAGA